>OMLP01019438.1:0-36096 GCA_900302685.1 Spondyliosoma cantharus
AGCCCCTGTAATTTTCTTTGTAAACACACACACCTGCGATGGTGAGTCTTGTGGCGGTGCAGGTGGATACATACCATGCTTCAGTGACCTGTTGTCCACTGTC
This sequence comes from Spondyliosoma cantharus, assembly GCA_900302685.1. NCBI lineage: Eukaryota > Metazoa > Chordata > Actinopteri > Spariformes > Sparidae > Spondyliosoma > Spondyliosoma cantharus. Next base: position 104 of record OMLP01019438.1, read on the forward strand.
AAGATGTTTTCATATTTGCACATCCTTCTGTTACGTGACTGCTTCTCTCATCATGTGATCGCATGTCTTCTCTGGGCTGATTTTCTTCTTCCAGTTTTGAGAAAGAAAAAATGATCAGATTTCTACAATAGATTATTCCAGCGGTATAAAAATAACATTAACTAAAAAAAAAAAAAAAAAATCAGAACAATGTTGGTGACAACAGCTGAAAAGGTTGAAGCTTTCTGTAACAAATCAAGTGACAAAAGACTCTCGAGGGCAGCACTACAGAGTCACTCAGTAAGGTATCTACACATATGTGATGAATTGTGACAAATATATGGACATTTTGGGTCACCGTGAGCCTTCAGAACAGCTTCAGTGCTGCTTTGTAAAGACTCTGCAAGCATGTGATTGGAGGGATTAACCACCCAATCGCCAGAATAAATGTTGACAATAGTGTAAAACATGGAATCTGGTGCAACTTTACGTTTATTTATGTTAGGTTTGGCCACCAACAACACTTAGTTAGGCTTAGAAAAAGATTGTGAGTGTTTTGGTTGCCACAAACACGTCTAGAAATTTCCCTGAGGTCTCTTTAAAAATATTATGTGGTTTCATACGTACAAATGTTGAAACACCAGATTGAACTGTGGTCACTGACTTTGCAGCTGGCAGCCTTCCTGCCTGCAACTCCACCGCCATCCCCTTAGCCCCCTTAGAAGTCAGCTCATACACGTGTAATGTGAATGTGATCTGACACTTTTTATAGAAATGTCAAAGTATGTAGCCTATGAAACTTATCAGGGCTTTGCAAACCGCCATCATTTTATCCAGGCAACTAGGCAGGTCATCAAATATCATTCTTGCACAAACTATTGACTCAATTAGTGTTTTGTTGACATTTTGTAAAGCATTTGCAAGTCAGTCACATTTATGGAAATATCTAAATCCATTGTGTTTGTTATCTGTCTGTATTATAAGGTCAGTGGTTTCTCTACTGTAATAAGGCTTTGATGCTGCACCCATGGTGGGCAACATCACAGCCGAATTAATTAAAAATCAATGTTGACACCATCAAAACTGACTAAATGACTTCTTAAGCAGGTTTTGTATTTAAGATTTTTTGGAGTTGCTTATTATCTACTCTCGCTTTTCCAACTTTATGTAAAAAAGCGGATATGGTAAAAATAAGGATCCAAAATGATGTGAAATTCCATATTTTTTAATGAATAATGTTCTTTGGATGACGCCCCAAACTCAACCAACCCTAAGTCTTCCACATCCTACAGGGATGTAGGGAAAGCGCTGGCTGTGTTGGTTTTTGACTGTGAGAAGAGATCTGACCGTTTACTGTATGTTGTCTCTCCCTCTCTTTCAGGGAGAAGGGAGGAGGAAACCAGCCTGAACTCCAGCTGCATGAATCGCTCATTGAGCGGCTGAGAGAGGTAAACTCCATTTTAAACACAGGATCGCAGCATCTGTGTACAGTTTTTAAAGTTTAATCTCCCTTCAGTTCTGCGTAATAGTTATTTGAATATCCAGAAAGTAAAAAAAAAAAAGGTTTTCAAAGTGTTGTTAGGAACTCTTGTTAACTGGTGGCTCTTTTCCTGAAGCACATGAAGTGTTTTATATTTCCTGTCTTCTATGGAACAAACAGATGAAGAATCAGGTTGTTAATACTGTATCATCAGCCATAGCTACCAAGCCTTACATTTTAGATCAGACTGTCAGACTTTTACAACTTGATTCCTAAAGTATATTTAAAAGAACTGTTTAACAATTTAGTCAGCCCCCTGAGAGTTTCTTTGTCAAGATATCTGAATAAATAAAGGAAGTTATGGATTTCCCAGTGAAGCTAGTTTGAGCAGTCTTGTAGTGAGAAGAATCTTGTGGTTTTTCAGTAGAGGTTGATGGTTTGATGCTGTTGTTAATGGAGCAGCTTTCTTGTGGTTTTTGGACACTGTTCAGCTCTTAGTTGTTGACTTTGTTCCGAGGTGTTTCCCCTGACTGCTATCTTCACTGTGTGCCAAAAGATTCTATACAAACACACAAGTGTACATTTAAATTTTAGGCATGAATTATTGGTGCCTCAAGACTACTACTGTGAAGAAAGTCTAAGTTCGATCCCCTGACAGGTCAAGAAAAGCCACGAGTAATGACGCCGAGAGCAGAATACAAAAGTACACATGATGTCAGGCTCAACGTCCTTCAACACCTCTAAAGAGTAAAAGAAAACAGGAGACCCATGTAACAAAACCTGTGAAAGACAGGAATTCACCTTCTTTTGAATTCAGTCGCGGACTGTCACACGTGCTAACAAGCCATAAGACAACATAAACGTCTTCAGGCGTTTCCGCACTTTGTAGTTAGTTTACAACCCCTATGAAAGAAGCACCTATGTCCGCCTTTTAAGTGAGAGTGAGGAGCCATTCGGGTTGTGGAGAAGTTATATTGTTTTTGAAGTTTTATGTGTAAAGCTGTCTGAGTTGGAGCGTGTGCTTTTGATGCTTATAGAAAAGTCTGTCAATATAAAATTAACTCACTTGTTGACAGTCAGTAGGTAACAAATGAGGGGCTTGTGTCTGTGTTTTCACCAAACTACTGTGCAGTGTTTTAAAAATGACTTCCTCTTGGTCCTGACAGATCACTATCTGTTTTCTTTAGCCAGGTGTTGATTTGAAGCTGCGTGTGTGCTGAAAGGTCCAAGTCCTGAAAAATGACTCAGTCGGTGCAAGTGAACCCAAAGCTTCCTGGTAAGAAACAGCTTGAATATGCCATTGTTTTAATATTTCCACCTCATGTCCAAATTTTTCTTTAGACTATGAACATTTAACTGTTAAGGCTTCTTTCTATCTTCTCTCAATATGCTTAGTTTTTTCAGAGTAAATTGATAATTGATGTAATAAATGAATTATTTGTTTCAACTTGCCACGAGGAGGTTTGTGGAGTTTACCAAACGTAACCAAAATGTGTTTGAAATCATTTGATGTGTCTCTGTGGCATTTGTACCATAAACACCACAGATCAGATACCTAAACCAGCTCCAAACTATGACACACTGTAGCTATGCTATATATTGTATCAAATTTGTATACTGGTTTAGATTACAACATGAGTATTATTATTTCTGGTATAATGTTAAGTAGTAATTTGAGATTTGTCTGTTTCTAAAGCTGTTGGAGTTGTGTGTTTATGGAAGAATGTTTCACAAGTAGGTCCAAATCCATAAGCTTTCAGGAAACATGCATGAGTAAAATACAGACAAAATGAACGTAGTTCAGTACGGACAGAGGACCCTGTCTGTATCTGTGTCTAAAGTTGACCATGAATTAGCCACTGCAAGCTAGGAAACAAGGATGCTACCATGCAGGATTTAAAAATATTTAAAATGAGCTGTGTTTTTTTGAGATAGGAAATAAGTTAAGTGTTTTAGTTTAAAACAATGAATGTAAACATACATTTTGTTTTACAATTAAACTTCATGTAACATCTACAACAAGAGTGTTTCATTACTTGTCATCTTTCTTCCTTCAGATCTGGGCTCTCCCTTTATCTACTCCAGTCAGGAGGAGGCTGACCAGCCTGGTTCCTACTCCGTCCAGACTCCGTATGGTTTTCAGCTGGATCTGGACTTCCTCAAATATGTAGAAGAGATAGAAAGTGGGCACAATATCCGTCGGGCACCAGTCAGCTCCCGGCGCCGAGGGGTCAAACTTTCCCAGAGAAGTCCAAGTGTGGGGGGACGTACAAGTGGCTGGACATCTACAGAGTCTCTGGCATCTCCGGCCAGTGAGGATGGCAGGGCTCCTCCACCGCCACCGCCACGCCACCGCCTTGGGTCAGCACCCTGTGAAGGGCTCTCTCTTTCCCCTGTGACCCTCCTAACTGTTCCTCCTCTGTCTGCTGGAGCCAAGGTGCCTCCTCCTCCACCGCAACGCAACCCCAGAGTTGAGCGGACTCTTCTGGAAACCAGCCGACGGCTACAACAGGAACAAACCCATCAGCATCAGAATGGTGGCCGATTCCAGCTCGCTGATCCTCCAAAACAGCTCTTACCCTCTGCATCTACTCTGCAGAGTGGCTGGACCAAACCCAGTCCTCAGACCTCTGGGCTCAGCACTCCGGCTGCTGGCACCACAGTAACCCCAGTCCCACCCAGCCAGCTGCAGACGGTTAGAGAGCAGATGGCTACAGCATTGAAACAGCTGAAGGAGATGGAAGAGAGGGTAAAGGGTGTTCCTGCACTTGAGAAAGAAGTTGCCAAGCTTCGTGCAGAGAAAGACATGCTTCTGTTAGCATTGCAGGAGAAGAAAGTAGCCGTAGAGATGGCCCAGCAAAAGCAACAGTTCACAGAGTCTTCAACCCAGACCACAGAGACTCTTCCAGCTGAGCACAGTGTCCAAAATCGATTGACTGCACCAACCTCAACTGGACATAAAGGCCTCGTGAAATCTGGTGAGCTGAAAAAGCTGACCATGAAATTTGAAGGGAAGGAAGAGAAAGCTACAGAGACTTCCTCAAAAGTGTTAGTAAAAACTCCAGAGAAAATATCTGTTGTTGAGAAGAAATCAGTGGCTGTTGGAGACGATGTGCCAATGGACTCTGTTGTTTTCTACTACAGCCAGGGTGTGAAAGATGCTTCTGAGGGCACCACGGTAAATGTTTGTGAGAAAGGCACCGGGACAGAGGCCCCTCTGGTTCATGAGGAGGGAATACAGACCAGAGTGGAGACAGAAGAGGCTGCAGTATGGGTGATGGAGTCACTACTTGGGCTGACAAGCGAGGCACAGCGGGAGATTGACACCTTACAGGACACCATTAAATTCCAGCAGGAGTCAATTGTGAGTCTCGAGGACCGGTTGAGTGTAGCCGGCAAAGACCTGGTGATCCTTAAAACCCAGATAGAAGCGAAAACCTCAAAAGCCACATTTGAGAAGGGGGTTCTTGCAAAACCAGACACGACGGATGCCCAGGTAGAGACACTGACTCCTACGTTAAAGCATGCTGCAGTTTTGTGCTGCACTGAGCTGAGCGATGCATGTGTAGGTGAGAGTTTAACAGCTGATCAGATTGAACAAGGCACCCAGACGGACGCTATAGCTGAAACGGCAGAACCAGTTCCTGTTGCAGTGGTCAGCGCTGGGTGCCAATGGGAGGACTTGTTTGAGGAGAAGGTGGAGGAGCAGAAAGTGCTAAAGAAGAGACAGATGACCATCGCTGATTACAAAGTTTCACCAGAAGAAGAAGTGGTTAGTATGGCTGAGAACAAAGAGGAAGATGATGGAGATAAGTCTACACCCAGCAACACCAAGACAGGTGAGAACTTTGAACTATTTGGCTTGATTGTAGGGTTTAAGAAGATAAGGGTCAGGACATTATGACTCAACCCCAATAAAAACCCTTGCCCTTACCACTTCATTGTGTGTGTGTTTATGCCTAGGGGTAGGCAATCCAATTCTCAGGCTTCCTCGTCTCTCATTAATTCCTGATAATGGACACCTCGCCTGGCATTATCCCATACATATTTCAATGTTGCTTTCCCCGCCCTTGATGGCATTTGATACCCGAAATTACACTGAAGTTGGAACCACTCCTAATATCAGTGCAGACTGGTAGGGTAGAAACATCAGATAAATGGCACTGTGATAATACCAAAACTTCCACAGTAATGCAAGAGAGATCACGACAGCTGAAGACGGCATATTGGAAATGTCCAGTTAGCATCTGTTAACATAAAAGCCATAGAAGTGACTCTGTTCTGAGGGGCAGGGGGGGCACTCAAAAACGAGGGGTAGAGGTAAAAACTAAAAAATAGGTGAGACTACATGTGGTTCCTTCAAATGATTTATGTCATAAAATATATCAAATGTAGAATTCTTTTTTGTTGTAAAAACATAGCAACACATCATTAGTAAGTGCATTCTGGGGTGTGGTAGAGAGTTTCAACAAGTACAGCTTAGTGGATGAACTATACACAAGGTACATCATTTTTTTTTTGGGTTAGGGTTAGGCTCTTGTGGATACTTATGCTGAATTATATGCATGTCTGTAGGCACTGGTAATTAATTTGAGTGTACCAATTAACAATTGTCTCTATTAAATATAATAAGTTACAAATTACGTTGTTTTTTCCATGCAGCTTTGAAATTGTTCAGAAATTACAATGAACAATCAGACATGAAATATAAAAGCAATAGAGACGTCATGTGTCGTGTGAGGTATGCGTTTCTCTGGTGTACTGTTTATGCTATTGTTGGATCCATCTGCTTTATGGCAACAGGTATGCTGAAATCAATCATGAAGCGGAAGGACGGGAGTAACTCGGGCGAGAATCGCACTGCTGGCAAGAAGAGCCTGCAGTTTGTTGGAATTCTGAATGGAGGGTGGGTAACATAAAACCTAATTAAAAAAATTAAATAAGGGCAGCGGAAAGTCGAGAGGTTTGACCAGGTCACAGTTTTGACAAGTAGCAAACAAAAGCCTTTTTTCTAGTGCCTAAAATGTGAACAGCACAAGTTTTTTTGTATTTGAGCAAATATTTGTGTCTCCCAGGTATGAATCTACATCCAGTGAGGAAGAAGAGGAGGAGGAAGAAGAGGAGGAAGATGGGAGTTCTTCTGAAAGTGGGGAAGGCGAGTGCTTGGACAGCACAGAGGAGGATGAGGCAGCTCTGGAGGAAGAGACGTCAGAGGAGGAGAGAAACGTGAACCTGGATGAGAGCGACACTGATGAGGAAATCCTGAGAGCCACAAATTATTCATCTGATGCTGTGAAAGAGAAGTATGTTGTTACGCAACAATGATTAAAGTGTAGTGATGCATATATAAATGCTACCAAATCATGTTGCATTACAAAGACTTATGTAAACATTCATACGCAAGACATATATACAGAAACATTCAACACAAAATTGAGAATGATTTTGTTTATAATAGGTTTGAGCTGAGCTCAAAGATGCGTGAAGCCTGTCTCATCATGAAGAACCACCTGAATGATGACATCAAAACACTGAAGAGTAAGGAAGTGGTGCGTTCCTGCATGCTTCTTCAAACCATTTTATTATTTATCTTCAACATCTTCGTTATTGGAATAAAGCAAAAATCCTAATTACTTTAGGTTGATGAAAACTGTGGGACTGTTTTTATTGTTTAGGGATATTTACAGTACCTGCAAACATTAATCACAAACAATAGGAGCTTCGTGTAACAATAACAGGAGTCTAGACCGAGAGAAGGCTCAGGAAATGAATCATTGTTGGCTCAAGTAACAGATGCCAAAAAGGACTTCCCTTGACATTCAGTGGAATGTCAGGCTGCGATTAGCTATTTAACTTGCCAAAATAAACTGTATATGTTTTAACTTCACTGAATTAAGGGAAGTTGTGGGTAAGTTGCAATAGTAAGATACAACTTTACTACTATCTCTCTGCTGACACAGATGCTGTTTTGCTCATTTGTTAATACATAAATATGATAGACTTGCAACTGATTAGTTGTCAACTATTCAATTAATCTCCAACTACTTTAAAAATCAATTAATTGGTTTCATAAATTCAAGATTCTTCGATTCCAGCTTTAATTCCAGCTTCTTTGAACCATTTTCTGATATTTTATAGACCAAACAACGAATCAAGAAATTAACAACATATGCCCTCACCTTCAGCTCTCCAGCAGCCACACTGTTCAGCTCGAGTGGTTCCGCATTTCCAGCGCCAAGATGGCTCAGCCGTCGCGGGTCTCAGACTACCTGATGGCATTTTCTGAGGTGTCGTCGGTGCTGCTGGAGCATGTAGTCAACATGACTGATGGCAATGGCAACACGGCTCTCCATTACAGCGTCTCCCACTCCAACTTCGGTGTGGTGGGGCTGCTGCTGGACACAGGTCAGTGGCCAAATAAATCACACGACACTACTGAATGAAACCATACAGACAGAAACAAAACAGAAAGCCAGTTTGGAATCCTTTTGTATTAGACACATTAGTTTTAGTAAGGTGTACCAAATTAACTGGTAACTGAGTGTATGTACATGTGCATTTCTATGTAAATGGCAATGTATTCCGTCTATCTACAGGTGTGTGCAGTGTGGATAAGCAGAACAAGGCAGGCTACACTGCCATCATGCTGGCTGCTCTCTCTACTGTGAAGGAGGAGGACGACATGGCTGTTGTCAAGAAGCTCTTCGGTCAGGGCAATGTCAACGCTAAGGCCAGCCAGGCAAGTCTGAATCAGTTCATCATCATTCACAGAGCTGTTTTACAAGACACAAACACTTCTGTGTGTCGTTTACTCCACAAGTATTGCTTGTAGAAAAAAAAAAATACCGCAGATATACGTGGAGAAGCATCTGTCCTCCCACCTGTCCCACCGACTCTTCGTCACATTTCCGCCCAAAAAACAGTGTCTGTCACCAACAAAAAACCCAGCCCTCCGGACCGAGACTTTCCCCCAGAAAACGGCCTCTCTCCCCACGAGTGACAGAGTCAGACAGCGTCCAGTTTACTGATGCCGATTATTTAATTATATAATTTTGAGCGAAAAACGTAACTTTGTCACTTTCCATGATGTTCGATGGGTCAGGATCTCAATCGCAACACATTATAACAGCATATAATCATATGCTGTTATAATGTGTTGCGATTGTTGTTGCGATTGTTGTTACATTGGGAATTTATTCTCGTTATAAAAGTGAAAATACTTGTGCCACAAATACTGACTTATTTTGATATGCAAAAATACAAATATCTGTTTAATAATCCAGTGTGTCAGATTTAGGAGGATCTATAGAGTGGCACAGGAACAAATCCACAAAACATCTGTAAAAACACCCCACTTGGGAATTTTAAAGCATATATGTCTTCAAAAAGGTTGCTTACAAGTGGCTAATTGAACATGAATACATTAATTAATATGCCAACCCCGGAATCTTCTACGTCTCTAAATTGAGTGTGTATACTATAGTGTAGTAAGAAGATTTGTGGTTGTGATTCAAGCCCAGTGTCATCTTGTTGAACATAACGTGTAACTATCATAAAGCTGTGTTTGACCAAACTTGTTTTCTGCAATAATCAAACTATGAGAAATCCCATGGCATTTTTGAGGGAACCAAGGCTGATGCGAACTTCTGGGTCAGTCTACAAAAATGTCATCCCTGTTCAACTGTATTGGCGAAAAATAAATCTGACACTCAAAATTAATGTTTTCATTACTGTATGACCTGAAACTAAGAGTAATTGTGTTTTTGTGACCTTGAATGATAATTGTATATCCACAGAAGGAATGCGTCCTTTACAACGTAGTCTGCCATGTTTCTACACTAGCCCAGAACTGGTAAACCAAACACCGGCTTTAGAGAGGGACTTTCACATTTTTAGCTCTACCATGTTGTGATACCATTAGCTGACTTTCTTTAATGAATTGAATCTGATTTAGACACGTTAAACTGTTAACGCAGATGCAGCAATATAGAACCAAACATAAGATCAATTCTACGTACAACAGCCAAATTGAGGTGACTGAGTTACTAATCTGATCTTTTAATGAGTTTTTGCAGCTAAATTTAAACTGACCTTTTCCCTGCTGGTTAAATGTGTGTTGTTGTTGCGAATGCTTTTGTGTTTGAACATCAGAAACACCGACAGAAATTCGTTGTAACTAGTCCTGATTGAATGTGTACTTGATTCCTACAGCTAGTTCGAGTGCCGGTAAAGAAGAGGATGTCGTTCTTTGTTCTCTGTTTAATTCAACCAGGGAAGGTTATGTTGGGGGCATTTCCTGTGTTGTAATGAATTGCTACATTCAGAGCCAGATGAATAATTGGTTATGGGGTAGATTGGGTTAGTGAAATGTGTAGCCTAAAGTGACACTCAGGTCATTTGTGAGAATCTGTTGAGTTGAATGGTTTTATCTCTTGGCGTGATCTAATCAGGCTGTGTAGTGTATGTGTTTGGACACGGCGCCTGACAGGCTCTCACACTGCCAAGTCACAGGACTCTGAATTTATAGAATCACTGGCTATAAATCCAATTACTGGTGCTTGTTATTGTTGCTGCGGGTAACAACAAAACACAAGGCATGCAATGCAATTTTAGAGACAGGAATTTAAGATGTACTTTTTTCTGCTGTGTTTTGAGTTTAGCTTTTGGACTGTGGAGTTGTACTTTTCTTTTTTTAATAATTGACTCCTGTTTTGAAGCAAATTCAGTATCATTAAACTTATAGAAACTCTAGAGAATTAACTTCTTTCTGGCCTTAAGTTTGTTTTTGAAACAGTGCATCATTTTCTATATCTGTACTGCTCTCAGAACTGTTAAGACCATATTTAGACTTGGCACGGACATGCAGTGTGTACATGGGTATCCTGTCTGGATAAAGAAATAACACATGTTAATACAAGGTGTAGATGCTCATAACGCTCTAGGGTGACACTTTGTAATAACCATCATTAATAAATGGGAAATTTATAGTTAATTCAACTTTGTTAACCGTGAAATAACAATTAATAACTAAAGAATGAAATGCTTTATAAACTATAGTCAAGCAATTTATTCTGTTTTGTTAAGTTGCAACTTACGATTATAAAACTTTGTAAATGGTTAATAAACGTGTACCACCATAAACATTATTTGGATGTCCTTAATGGCTGCAACTCATTTATAAACCCTCACAGTTGTCTAATAAATGGTTTATGAAGCACTTAATTTTTTTTTTTACTTAGTTCAGTTATGTAATCTACAAAGGTAATCTACCTTCATCGTGTTTCCTTGGTTCTAAATATACCACATTAAGGTTGATTTAATAAAGAAGAAAAAAACAAGGTCTGAACCAAACCATAGATTTGGATAGTCGTACACCCCATGTCTCACAAAGTGTTGAACCTGGACCCATCCCTGCTTGTGAACGACTCAGCCTTTCGAGGATGCCCCTTTCATACCCTTGGTTTCCGTGTGAATCTAAACAAGTAATCGGCTCTCACTCGTTGTCACTTGCATTGCAGCAGAGCACATTTGCACAAAGTTTGGGCTTTGTAAACTTTCCCCCTGTAGTGCTGCTGGGTGCCTTTCAAGTCTCTGTAGCTCAGCGGGTGGCCTGGGGCTGCAACGGCAGGTCCCATTTATAATGAATAGCAGCCTATTGCTATCCCAGCTTTTGAGTCTGTATGTGTGAACTGGCTATAAGAGTGGGCACTATTTAGGGGAAATGGTAGCCTACAGGGCTAGAGAAGCAGGTTTCATGTGGGAAGGTCACTTATTACTGAAAGAAAAATCAGGGTTGAGTAAATAAATTTTTGCTGCATAATCACCAAATGGTCCTTATTAAAGCACTTAAGATAGAAAGTTTCAGAGGAGAGACCGGTTACACTGCATTGGAATTTAACTTGGCTTTAAAATTAGGTGCTGCTTAGAAACAGAAAAAATGTGTGCTTAGCAAACGTCACCCGTATAAATAAAAGTAAAGAGGGGGGAAAAAAGCTTCACCTGTAGTTAATCTTTAAAGTCAACAACTTACTCACTCATTCACACTGCTTCAGATAGTGGAACAAAAGCATCAATATCAGTACGTCAGTGTTGTTAGGTGTTCTTTATTTTTTTTTTTTTACCTCTGCCAAGGAGGTTATGTTTTCGCTTGTGTCCATTTGTTGGTTGGTTGGTTTGCCAGCAGAATTACTCAAGTAGGCCCAGAATAGAGCCCATTAACTTTTGGTGTGGAACTATTATGAAAAGCTCTCAAAAACTGTATGTCATTTCACCCTAAGGAATAATTATTTTCGTTTACAGGCGGGCCAGACGGCGTTGATGCTAGCTGTTAGCCACGGGCGGCAGGAGATGGTGCGGGCCCTACTGGAGTGTGGTGCAGACGTTAACGTACAGGATGATGAGGGATCCACGGCTCTGATGTGTGCTAGTGAACATGGCCGTGCTGAGATTGTCAAACTGCTCCTGGAACAGCCTGGCTGCGACATATCCATTGTTGATAATGTAAGTCATTTATTCAGCTGACCTAGTCATTAAGGGACACTTTCAGAAACTTATCCCTGAGCTTAAAGATGAAGCCAGCTGTTCTCTGACTGCTGAAAACATCTGAGCACTTTCTTGTCTGGGGTTTAGCTTAATCTGTGCTCAGGAAACGGCTCCTCATGGGAAACTGGTCCATGCAGTTTCCTCTTCATGTCGCCTCCCTTTTCTCCTTCTCTTCTTTCGTGTTTTTCTTCATTAGCAAGAAAGGCTGAGAGCTAAAGAGCCATGATCAGATTCGTTTCATCTGCCTTCTCCTGAAATCAGTGCTGTTTACAGGAAACACAATCATAGGGCTGCTCACAAGCCCCCAGGGGATGAATTAAAGAGCCACAATTCCTCCATTCACAACCACAGACTTGTAGATTTCAGACACAATGCACTGCACTAGACTCTGAAGGATCCAGACTGTAAAAGACTGATGATTTTGTCAACCACTTAACTTATATCATCTACCAAATTTCAGTGGGAACATTTACTTTTCTCAGTTGGCATAAATCTTACTCCGGAACAAAACTCTTTTCATTGCAGCTTGTGACATTTCTCGCACTGGTTAATCTGCACAGCCGTGTGTTTTAAAGTGATTTCACAGAGGATTGGTCTGGATGCTTGAAGACAGGCCAGGCAGACAGATATTTGAGCATTCACATCTGTGCCAGAATGAGTTGGCCATTCAGTGCCGGCAGACCCAGGATTGTGTTTCAGTGCAGCACAGCTGGACCGAGATGTAGACTTGGAGGGGGTGGAAATAATTTTGAAAGCCCCCCACCTCCCCTGCAAGACAGCAAAAATGCTTGATTGGGTTCAGGAAAACATGATTTTGGATTAAAATAAACCCTTTCACAAAGGATAACTTGTCCCAAAACAGGGAATGGTCATTTTGCAATTCTGGTCCTGGAGCAACATTAATTAAGGGGAGTACAAGCTGCAGTCTTCCTGGAGAATAATTATTGGATGTAATCTATGTATATCAATTATTAAGAAACCTCTATTACTCTTTATTATATGTTTTATATGATCCAAATTAGTGCATCATTATGTTAAGTCCTGCATGTTTTATGGAATAGCATGGAAAGTGCAATTATAAAAACAACGAAATGCTGTAGAAGCAAGACGGATAAACGTTCTGCTTGTTTAGCAGCCAATCAAGGAAGCATAACAGTGACTTGATTGATGTGAATGGAAGCACTGCCCCAACATCCATCACATGTGATGTAACACACTAGGGCAGTAATAGTTCTGTAGTACAGAGCGTGCTGAAATGGCTGGAAGAACATCAACCGTGTCTAATGTTGATCACCTGGCCCATGCTAAACAGTTCAGCGCTCTGATCTAGTTTGAAACTTCTCGTGTTTTAAGGCTCATTGAACTCAATCTAACTGCTTCTGTCTCTCTTCTGTCTGTAGGATGGCAGCAATGCTCTGTCCATCGCACTGGAGGCGTCTCACAACGACACAGCTGTGCTGCTCTACGCTCATATGAACTATGCTAAAACCCAGCCTGCTGTGGTGAGTCCACCCTCACACCCTCTCCTCCTTTTGAGGAGACAGGGGTGTCACATGTGAATTTGACAGACATGATGACCTTTTTTTATACTGTAACTTTTAAAAGGACATGTAAAAAAAAAAAAAAGTAAAAAGAGTCCCAACATTTGACCTACCGTTATAGCCATATCTCCCCAGGTTCAAATTTAGACTTAGTCGGCTCTGTCTTTTATCTCGTTTAACAGCCTGAAAAGAAAGAATAAATATCAAGGAGTTTTCTTTGTAGATTACAGGGCTGTTTTTGGATCACAAGGCTGAAAGGCTATAAATCTGCTGAGACATGGCATTCGAGCTGGCTGAAGTCTGTGCAGGTCACAGTCCCAACATTTCTGTACAGTGAGCAATGTCTCTTGTATTTAAAGTGGGTAGGATCAGTTCCACGGCAGTGGTCCAAGCTCCAGTTTGGGTGTGGGCAGCACTGACTGAAGGTACTCTGCTGCCCCCTAGAGGTCCTACCAAGCTCCAGTAGATTGTGTTTTCTGTTAGAGGGTAGACAATTGAGTATTTTATTGCTATATACAAACATTTCCATTAAATTGACCCACTTCCTATTATGTGAAATGTCAATAGGTAAATGGTTTAACTAATATCAATAACAGTAATAAAGAAGTTACTATGCTTGATTTTGTGATTGTACGGTGTTGTTTCCATCAAGACCTAATGCCTCTTTAGCCCTCAAACTATTTTTAAAAAATGTAATAATTTGCAGAATAATGAGTTTGTTTAATATTATTTAAAAGCCACCCCTGTTCCTCACATTGTTCTTTTCAGGGGAGTCCAAAGGCCCAGCAGAGGAGCCCCACCAGCCCCCACAAGCCCTGGCCTTCAGACTGACAGGATCATGGCCGTTTGGCAAACATAACTGGATCTGAGCTGTGAAAAGCTCCACTGGAATTTACTTAAATATATATGTATTTATATAATGCAATATGTCCTGCATTTATAAGTATTGTTAATATGAGAATATTATTTTTCCATAAAAGTGGCTATGTTATATACTTGACTAATATGAGCTCCAGCATGTCTGAATGAGGTCTCCAGTGTGTGTTTTTTTCTGTGACATGAGATGAGACCTAACCATTTATTATTTGCACTCCACTAATATTTTACTGTAAAGGGCAACACACACATTGGTGGTTTATGATGCACGTCCAAAAACCTGCACCCATTATTTTCCAGCAGCATAAACACACACACTTGAAACAACATGTGTGTCAAGATACTTCACTCTCTTACCGTAAATTCTAGTGTCGACGCTGCACAAAACGTACTATTTTAGCTCCCTGGATTGGCACAACCTGGCCACTTTACCTTGACTACTTCTATGTGCATGCCCGCTGTGTACTGTTGACATCAAATGACATGACACAGCAGAACAGTGTGTGTTGCCCTCTAGTTTTTCCTCTTCTGCCCTGCCTTGGTTAACTGACCTGTGAACCTTTTCACCTTCATAGTCTGCACTAACTGTCTGTGCATTGTATGTTCATATAAATATATACGTATAAATATATTCAAGTCTGAAATAAACATTTACATAAAATATGATCGAAACAAATTGTTTCTTCATTAATTTTTATCATGCTAAACTGTTGTGTGGACTTCTTAAAGACCATTTCTTACAAATAAGATGTTCTTATGCACTGGATACATTAGTTCCTAAAAGAGTCTCAAGGGACACACACTGTGGGTTACCTACACTTTCCTACTACCTAGCCTTTGAGGCATTAGCAATCTAAACTCACCGTTTTAGTAAGTGACCATGAAAGCAATTATATGAATGAATTAATCATAACATTATATTCCTAGGTGGGCTGAACTGATGGTTACACAACTGTTCACATGAATTATAAAAAACACTTAGAGAAGGTAATTAAGACAAAGAAGACTAAAAACTGAAGTAGATGGGGACTTGTTTTTAAATGTAAAGAAAAACAGGAAGCTCAGAGATCCAAAATTGTTTTGAAAATTATTATTATTTTTTTTTTTTTTTTTAAGCCAAGACCTTCACTGTAGCTGTAAGGCTAAAAGCATTATCATGCACCATGTCTGAAGTGGGTGCACAAGCTCAACAATGTGAGATTAAAGTATTTTCTATCCATTCGATCTGATCTTATGTTTCCCAAAATCACAATGCTGCTTCGTAATTGAGTAAGTTATTGCTGGAAACCTGAGGCACCGCTATATGTATAAAAGGAAAACAAAATCCTCTTGACTGTCCTCTTAACAACCGTCATCAATGGAAATCTGACCTTTTGCATAAAAAGGAATTATAGGATAATTTCACCCAGCAATGAAAATGTAGTCATTATCTACTCACCCTCATGCAGATGGAAAGTCGGGTGGAGTTTTGGACTCCACAACAGCATTGCAGCATTATTCTGTTCTAAAATCTAAAAAGACAAATGAAAGAAAGGAAAAACATAAAATGCCTATAGATCGCCAAACAGAACAGACAGAAGCCCGACTTCTGATATTCAACTGGAATATCAAAATAAAAAATACATTAAAATCATAAATTACATGTATTTGATTAAAATACATGTTTTCTGGACTACTCAAATTCAGCAGACTTTCCAAATGCATGGAGGTGAGAAAGGTAAAAACTAAAATGTCATTTTTAGGTGAATTTATCCTTGAAGTTAGTTAAACCACATATCTGCTTCCCCAAATTATTCAATCCCAGAGTGATCGTCACACCACTGAGCAAAATCACTGACTGCAGGGCATGTGAGGACTTGGATCTGATAACAACTGTGTAATATTTGGATTTAAGAGTATACCTGTCTTTATACAGACTTCTACAGTCGGTGTGGAGGATGAACCTGTGACTGAAAAGGTCACAGCCCTGTCTGGTGGTGACGTCACAATCACATCGCCTCCTAGTTCCTGACTGTGTGCAGCTGATTTGTTAACAGTTTCCTTTTAACTCATTCTTTTAAAATTCCCTGCCTCTAGGAATGCATGAGGAATTCATTTAAGCATCATTAGTCAAGGCAGCATTGTGACAGTCAGCTAACTGAACCTTGGGTGTGACTACACAGGCATGGCTTTTAAGATCATCCCAATTAAACATATGTTAGACACAATACTCCTCATTAACACTTTGTATTAGTGTTATCACTGAAATCACTAAATCTATCACAAAAAAGTTTTGTGGTACCATTTCTGAATGATCCATATGACAAATTGAATCGTGACATAAGCTGACACGTTTCCTAAAATGCTTTCATTAATAAAAACAGAGGTTTAGAGTAACATGAAGGACAAATAGAAACCACAAATCGTAAAGTAACCAGTGAGTTCATTCATGATAAATAAATGGACCCCCGAGTACATCTTGAAATATTACAAGTGCGTAGATAGCAGCATTCTTCAAAAGCACAAGACAAGTCAGCAGGGTTGAATAAGTGTGTCGTGATATGTGGACCCAGGGCTCTGGAGCCAAACTCTATACTTTGTCCATCCATCCACCAGACTGACATCCACATCCCAATATCATACTACTCCTGCATTGGAACTACACTTTTGTATTAACCATATATTATGGGGATCCATCAATGTGGAATTTTAGGGCTGATAGCTAATTTTCTCCTTTTGTTGTAGCCAATACAGACACAAAAAACAATAATATCAATTCAACAAATGTAAAAGTGTGAAGAAGAGGAAAGCATCTATACAATTTTAGATTCATTTATTGTAAACTTGCCCCAATTTCTCAGATAACTTGAAGGAAAGGAGGTACAGTTCTACTTCCTTGAAACCAAAACTCACATGCCATACACAAACCATGTAAATATATGTAAACAAGTGTGCAAATGTGATTATCTTTTTGGTCATAACACAAAGACAAGACTCAACCAAGACCTTCTGAGTTGACTGAGCTTACGTTACAAATGCTATCATATGCAGACAGAAGATGTTTCTACAATTGTTTTTTTTTTGCATCAAAGATTTCTTATTGTTTCACATTAAACGTTTCCCTTAAACTGTGTATTATGCAAACTGCTCACACTTTTAATGTGATTTTTAATCTGTCAGGCAGGGCTAAGAATGTACCACTAAGACCCAATTTAGACTGTGTTTATTCCAACAAGGCAACTCGTCCATCCATCTCACAGGCGTTTATACTGATCAGAGTTGACCTGCTGTCTGAATTTAGGTTTGAATGAGACTGTTTGACTATGAACTGCTTCAAGACCTTCTTAATGTTAGGTAGCCGTGATAAACAAGTGTAGAAAAGGGTACAACAATAAAGCATAAAAATTGTAAATTCCTTAAAAATGTATATTCCTTCTTTAAAAACTTGGAGCATTCTGTCAAATACACAATATAATATGATAAAAAACTGAGTGAGTTTGTCTTTGGTAGACAGCCACTGGTCAATGCAATTCGAATTCTGAGTGTCTTGTCTAAAGGATCCACACTATGAGACTGAGACAATTTTAGTGGAATTCCATTATTTTTAAACGTGGGCCCTATGTTAGCATATTTTAGTGTGAAAATTAATCATACTCATCAAAAGCAACTCAGAACAAAGCTACATCCACTACAACTGTTTGTCTTTGCCACTGACAGACTGAGATCGTTATTCTAGGTGTCCCACAAGATTACGGAAAAGTTACGACTGTCAGCTGAGGTGATCTACTTGGACCATTAAGAAACTGTATTGTCCACCGGTCAAATGGATCGTGAATGTTCAAATTTCATCTGTTCTTTTTGGCTGGTAAGTGAATCAAATCTACCACCACCTTGCATATGTGAGTAGCACTACACATTTTGGCCAGTGCTATTTCGGTTCCTTGATTATGACCAAGATATGCTAAGTGGGGCATTTTAGAGTTGCAATTACATGCAAACCCTGTGTCTAAATGACACATGATATCTCTTGTCACTCAGTGGCCTGCATAAACACTGTTTTCTGATGTATCATGCAGAACATTTGTTGGCTGATATCGGCCTGGCCAAGTAATCAGCGTAATTAGGCTTTTTATGTTTTTTTGTCTGTATTCCCTATATTTCATGCTATTCCTACTAATCCAATAACCCTTCATTTCCATGAGTGCATTTCCATGTAGTTTTAAATGTTGGATAGTCCAGGCCTATATTTGAGCGATCAACTAAATCTCATACAACTTTATTTCACCTCCCATGTACAGTAGACAAAGGCCTCAAAGGCATGACATGGCTTGCACATGAGTGGTGGTTATTCCAAGCATTCAAGCCTTCTGTGACATCCAATCAGAGCAACTGACTTCAAGGTATTTAACCTTAAATCACAGGATCAGTCAAATGCTGCTCCATAGCATTAAATTAAAGGGAATTTACATTGATTTCATGGTCAGTTGCTCCCATGACGCTGTTGCCTGATGACCTCACATCAAGCTTTAAAAACAGGGGACGTCCTCAATGAGATCACTGAGCCAACGGCTGATTGTTTTATTGTATCCTGCAGCATCTCTGACTGAAAGTAGACCAAAGAGCCAGAATGGAGCACCACTATGCTTCAGCAAAGAACGGAGTAGCTGATGAGAATCTGAACATGTGCATCAAGTCTAAACATAATGGTTTGTGCAGAGAGGTCTCCAGCGAGTCTGCAGACTCAGACAAGCTGTCTCACATTGAGAAAGCCTATACCACCGTATTGAGTGAGCTTGGAGAAGACGTCGAGCGGGAGGGCCTTCTACGTACACCACTACGTGCTGCCAAAGCCATGCAGTTCCTCACTAAAGGCTACAAAGAAACAACCCAAGGTAAGGATACTTTTTTCTTTTTGAAACTGAAAACTACTTAAAACTTTCAGTAGTGCTGACACTTTCCATATCAATTTTGAATATAAAAAGGACAAAGTTAATTTTGACGACTATAATACATTTTGTGACTACCCTACAGCAGCGCCATACGTTTAAATCCTGTCTTGGGTCTCATTTCTGATTTGTAAATCAAAAGAGTTCGTCATTCTGTCACTTTTGATTTCATTCTTTGCTCCCGTATGACAGAGAATGAATATCTAATCCACAGATATCTTAAACAATGCTATATTTGATGAAAACCACGAAGAGATGGTGATCGTCAAGGATATCGACCTGTTTTCTCTCTGTGAACATCACCTGGTGCCCTTCTTTGGCAAGGTAATTATTTGGGGTCATTGAATTCCAGTCAAGTGACTGCTAATACTGATATTTGTTAATAATGTGGTGGATAATATCAAATTGCCAAGATACTTTTGTTCTGATCTATCATGTATTATAGACTGTATTGAAATATATATTAATCAACAAATACATTGATAATACTTTGTTTGAATGTTCCAGGCTCACATAGCGTACCTCCCAAACAAGAAAGTGGTAGGACTCAGTAAGCTTGCTAGGTGGGTGATTGGAAAACACAGACACACACACACACACACAGACAGACACACACTTGTTACATTCTCTTTTTTTTTTCAGAATTGTTGAGATCTACAGCAGAAGGCTTCAAGGTAAAAATGACTTTAATGCTTTAATACTGAAGACCATTATGTATTCCTTCATTTTCAATTAAATTTTGGGACAATTTTTGTGTGACTCTCTACAGTTCAGGAGCGTCTAACCAAACAGATTGCCTCAGCCATCTCTGAGGCATTGGAGCCTGCTGGAGTGGCAGTGGTTATTGAGGCTGTGTCAGTATTTTGCTTTTATTTCCTCCACATTAGACAGAAACGTATTGGAACTTGTTTTTTTCCTAATCTCTTGAAATTTAAGTATTTTACTTTATCATGGCTACTTACAGATTGATAGACATATTTGGAAGCAAGAACTTGAAACTGGGATCAGAGTTCAGACGGCACCTACATTTATCCTGGGTCTTACTTCTTATGTCTGATATCTAATAGGTTCAGTGCAAATCACTGACTTGCTCTTTGAGGATTTACAGTGATTTACATTTTCCTTTCTGTGTCTTTCAGCCACATGTGCATGGTGATGAGAGGAGTGCAGAAGATGAACGCCAGTACTGTTACAAGTGTCATGTTGGGATCATTTAATGAAAATGCCGAAACCAGGAAGGAATTTCTTGCCCTCACAATGCAGAAGTGACATGTTTTTTGTTTTTTTTTACATCAGCAGACAGTTCAACTGTGATGAAAGACAACAGATGAGACACTATATGTGTCCTTGCAGGCATACAAAGAAATTCTGTTTGGTATCTCTCAGCCAGCAGCCATAGCAAACAAGATACATGATGAGATACTGTCCTCTCTATATGTGTAACAAATAAAGACGCTTGGACACTTTCACGATGAATGAGTCGATATCACAACCTTATAATATGTAGTAAAAAAATTTAATATTACAGATATTATATGGATTGTATGAAATGAAAGGTTTGAAGTACATGAGCAGCTTTTTGGGGGGCTGTGTAACATACAAACCATACTGACTAAATGTATTCTGGACTGTGAAATCAATTAATGTAATGATACTTCAAGTACAACATCCAATGCAAATTTACAATGAAAATAAATACATGAATCTATTCTTATTTCTGTCTGTGCTTGTCCTTGATATATTGTCCACATGTACATGAGTATTTTTCAAAACAGTTTTGTTTTTTTTTAAAAAATGGATCTCCATCCAAACAAGTGTTTCATTACAAGCACACCTGAAAACACACATCCCATGGCTGTATGGCCTCGTACACTGGGCTAGCTTGTGCAACTGTAAAAAAGGAGCAGATTGTAAATTCTGGTCGGTTCCTTAGTTACAGAAAATACCATGAGCAAGGCAGTGAAACCTGAATCCACTTTACAGAATCTTGCTGAATAATTCTATTTTGTCAACAAAACATTACAAGCAGCTGCGATTGTCTCATTTCCACCACTGTATCATCAGTCCGTTTGTGTCTTTCTAAATATAAACATATAACATCCATTCCGTCAACGTACAAACTCAAACACTCCAATATCATAACACATACACTACTCAAAATGAGTTAGGCATATTGTTTCTAGTTTCACTATTCTGTAACATACCTCTTATTTTTATTTTGTGTTTTGTGAATTCTTTTAATTTCTTTTATCCATGCACAGGCATGTTTGCACCCATATCCTAATATCCCTAACTAATTTAGAGCAGTGTACTCTGATGCTACATACACTGACATGTGTGTTCCTGCGTCATCAATTCGAAAAAATCTGTTTCATAGTTTCTGTGTATATTTATCCTGGGAGTAGTTTTGCAAAAGGCTGTTTTCAGTTACCTAAAACGTTGTTTCTCTTTGTATAAAATGCCAAAACGTAGACAAAACAGTTTATTGTTTAATAAATACCCATTTTCGTGTGGACAGGTCCTAAAAATCTCTCATATAGCTGCACATATACAGGCAGTTACTCTGAACAGCCCCACTGTCAGCTGAACATGTAAGACGTATTTACAAGCTTGGTAAGCAGATTTGTGGGAACATCACATTTCTAACCTCTTTACATCTAATTAACATATCATTAAATTTGATGGCTAAGTCACCACCGCATCAGGAGCACTTACTCAACAGCTGTTTGAGACCATCACTGCTGAGAGATAACCACATCATCTGTAAAATAAAGTCAGTTATTATGAGATTATCAAAAGCATAATCTGTTATAAATGTAAACAAAACTAAGTATAATCTCTGTTTTAAAATAACAGATAAGAAATGGTATATTTTCATGACATCGTAAAACCGGATGATGCATTCATACCTCAGTGGGAGATGAGAGGCTCTGTGGATACTGTGAGCTTAATGAGGGGAAAAATGTATGCGATTCCCTGCTTTCCTCTATACGTTTTACAAGAAATGATTACAAATTCTCAAGCTCAAGATTTAGATGTGATAAGAAATAAGGATGCAGCTTTTAACATTCTACTAATGTTGTCATGATTTCTTAATGTTTTCACAAAACATTGAAATATAACAAAAATAGCCTACTAATTTACTAAGACTTCTGCACGATGTATACATACTAATTAAAATAGGATACAAAATAAAATTTGCCAGCACAGCTAAGTCATACATACAACACCAGAACCATCCCAAACGTCTCATCTGTGTCTCCTTACAAATGACAAATAAGTAGATATTTAAGAAATATATTATTCCTGATTCCCATAGAAGAATAAAAGTAAAAGCTGCACATATCTACATGGCTCTATGATATCACATGTTGGGATCTGTGAAATACATTTATATGACATAATCGAGTTTGTCAATGTGTTTTAAAAAATTTACAAACAAATAATTAACAGAAGCCAGAAGCCATGACCTCAAATTAAAGAGATGGAACTAAATGTAAAATTGGGTTGATCTGAGTTGATCTGAAGATGGCTTAATGTGCGGAAATGTATAACAAATGCAAGGTATAAGGGAAAATGTCATCAGCCTGCTTTAAAAAGGCATTTTTTCGCGGCTCACTAGTCGCATTTTCTTTAAATTTTAATGCAGGGACCTACTTTATTACAGCAGAACCTCTAAGACCACACGGAATAAGCCGTTTTCATGAGCAAAATTTCACCTAAATAACAAAAACTACTTCACAAGCTGCATGTCCAGAAAACCAAAATGCAGAGAAATCACAACATGCATCAGAATTTCATGAATATCAGAAACCCGGACCGAAAGATGAATCTGTTTTCTCCATCTCTGTCCGTTCGTAACTCTACTGGCTGGGATATCATGGAGGCAGTCGTGGTGGTGGTGTTGGTGGTGGTGGGGGGCTGTGTCTGCGGTTTTGTCTACAGTGGCGTAACATTTTTTTTAACCAGTTACTTCCACACCACTTCTTTCATTATGCTGATCTGTGAAGTGGAACGTAACGCTGGCGGAGTTGAGAGGTCAGGGGCTCCCGCTGCCTAGATACATACAGTCTAATATTAGAACATTTCCTTGATTTGTTAGCAGCATCTCTGCTGACTCCCGAGCACATGGCAACAGGCCGGCCAATCAGATTTCAGGAGACCACTAAGCCCCCTGCTCTGTATAGCAACAGTGGCATCCTTCCCTTATTTATTTATATAAGAGTTTTTTTTCCCACCGACTCATTCTCATGCCTCTGTCCCCCCACTGTGCAGCCACACTGAGCTCTCAAACTGTGAAAAAGAGTTACGGTGCGAAGAGTAGTGCTGCTCCTTTACTTTTGCTTTTCCTTCACCTGCTTAAGCTCTTAAATCGACATCATTTTTATGGATTTTTTTCATACTTGTATATGTTTTTATAGATTTGTTTTATACTGCACCCCAAAGATGAATGGAGTTTTTTTTTTTTTTGCTTGAACATTGCATGTGAAAATCAAAACAAAGTGGAAATTGTCTTGGAAAAGCTTTATTTTTTCATGAAGACATGAGGTGTATCGAAGATGAAGAGAGGAAATACCCGCAGGAATGGCATCGTGGGAAAATGTGGCACTCGAAGGGGACGGACAACCACCAAATTGAGAGGATCTTTAAAAGATGGAGGACACAGGGGGAGAGACAGTACGGGATAGGAGGAGTGGGGGGGGGTGGAGGGACACAGGATGGCGTGAGGACCGAGGCCTGTGGTTGGTTTGATCTGAGCCACGTGTGCGTCCAGCAACGTCTCCTCACCGCTTCATGGATGTCGATGAAACGTTGGCTTCCCCCTTCCGCCGGTCCCTTCTGACTTGGCCCAGGTAGGTGCGTACTGTCCCGTCCTGCTGAGTTTCCTGATGATGTTTAATTTTTTCAGGCTGTTATCTACATCAGAAGTTGCCATTTTGAAAGTTCTGTGCATGTTCAGCCTTCATGTCTCTTCGTCATTACAAGCTTAGGTATGGGACGATGGAAAGCTTAAAGGCGTTGGGGAAATATGGCGTACATCAGCCGTCCTGTTTTTGGGATGCAACGCTGATCGATAACAGAATACGACGGAATTAACAAAAAGATGTTTACAGGACAGTCATCATTGGCAAAATGAATACTTTCAGCATTATTTGTTGTATGGTGGATTGACGATTTCAATTGCCAGACACTCGTTGAAAGTGTGTGACATTTTCAGCTGAGCGCTGCTGCTCACTGCAACATACGTATTAAGATTTTTATGTTCCAACTTTGCTTTTCGTAATGGATCCACCATCCAATAACGGTGCATGAACAGAGCAAACACGATTGACTTTGTTTGCATCATTAAAACACAACCTAGTTTGGAACGGTACTTCAGGTTTTTTTTTTTTTTTTAACTTTTTTTTATACAAACATCAATAGCAGCGTTAATTGAGACCAAAAATGTTATAAATTAGTTGAGCTGAGGGATAACCTAGCTGCGTCGTCCAATGGGTACTGGAAGTTTTTTTAGGACACACGTATTTAAACATTACAAAATGGGCTTAACAGATAAAGATCGTAGGACTTTGTTTTAAATCGTTTATTATTTTTGTTTCACTTTAACAAGAACTGGACACAATGTTCCGTAAACATCGAGCCGTGAAGACTTAATGGCTGCGTATCATTCTAAGTATTTTGATGCCGACGCCATTTCCAATGCCTCGACTTTTGGTCTGCAGTGTTGCATCACTCACTAAATTTTGATACAACCGCCGCTTCGTTTATAGAAACAGAATGCAACACCAACTATCATCAGTATTTTTAAACATTTCAATACCACTGGCACTGTAGATCAACACTGAAAGTATAAAGTTGTCCAGATTTATAAGTAAAAAAGTCAGTCAGTGAAACCAAAAGAGATTACCGTTTTTTTCCTATTTCAGTTGAGCGATCCAGCAACTGTGAACTGTTTTCTGTATCCTTATCAATTGTGATAGGATCAGATCAATCATGTTTACAAAAAAAATATGATCTTTCATTACAATACCTTTTGATAAAGTTTCCTCTTGTAAAGCAGCTTGATGATACCCCTACTTCACATCCCCTCAATAGGATAACATATTGTACAGGGTATAGGAGGATAATAAACCGCTGACTAATCCAAAATGCTTAGGAGAGGAAGAGGATTTATCCACAGTCCCCCTAAATGTGTTACCATGTAATGGGTTTCATGATATAACCACGCAGTCATTATATAAAAAATTGTTTATACAGACTTTTCAAAAATGTGAAATCCCATGAAATCCATGCAATCATAAAATGGTAATATCTCACACTCTCTTGGACTTGACATGACTTTTTTTCCTCTATATTCAAGGGCAACACTCGTAAATATTAATGTGGTCAGGGAAAGATATGCTTCAGTCTTCTTGTGAGAGAATTTATTTTAGTGTGGATCATCACTACATGGTGAGGATGGTAAATGTTGATACTGGGACAAATAAGGTCAAGTGCTGAAGCAAAATGATTTTAATGTTACACTGAATCTGCTTAAACATGATTCCAGTTTTTCTGTCAGAGCAGATCTTGTCCACTGTGCATTACCAAATTAACCTTGCACTTAAAAAAAATATTTTCTGAGACTTGTGCCACAGCTATTTGCTCTGATAGATGACTGTATTGGGAATTCCTCACAAGTTGGACCATGATTATTCACATAGTCTGCATGATATAACCAGCCTCTGCATACAGCTTGGTCTGGAAATAACCTGCTCCTCTTGATCACAGTGAACATTAAGAGTGGGTGATGGTCCTCAAACATAGTACAGTGTGTGTAATTTTAGATATAAGATTAGAGGTGCAAATTAATCTAAATATCAATGAAATCAGAATGTCGTCAAGTGCAACGCTCAATTCATTGGAGCTGTAATTTTTTGATTAAGGTCAAATGTGTCACAACATGCCTTTACAAATGAAGCATTGTGGTCCCACAGAGTTGTTGCCATGTATTCTCCAGATGTAATCAATAAGATGACATGCTTGCTTGGTATACACTCCATCAAAAATGTGCAATAATATAATAATTAATTAATAAATTATTAAAATATCTTTTATATTTTTCAGTGAAATTAATCTCGACTTGTATCATAATATCTGTTAAAATAATCGCAATGTGATTTTGATGTGAAGACCCAATTTGTGAGGTCGTTTGTTGAGTCTCATTCCCAAGTTTTGGCAGGTAGGTCGGGCCATCAACCAAAAGTGACACTATTTGATGAGTTTGGACTATGATTCAACAATCAACCATATAACAAACTGGACCTTTAAATATATTTTCAGCCCTAACATAGATGTATATTGTTCCTGGCAAATCAATTGACAAACCATTTATGGAACACAAAACCCAACAGGAATGTTGCTTATTAATTAAGTAGATTACAAAGTTAAGAATTTAAAATACTTTATCCTGTAAACATAATTTAAAAAGCTAATGTTGCAATAAAGCAGCCACACTGATTTATTTGAAGCACTGCCTACAATGGTCTAATACAAAATATCTGCTGGTTGACGTTTTACTTTATTTAAACCTGTTTCGCAGCAAGACCTACTAGTACTGACAATGCCAGAGGTTAAATTCAAATATTACTGAGCATCAGCATTCTGGGCAGCAAGTCTGGACCATGAAGGGTTAATAGGCAAGGGTTTCAACTGTCCTGAATAACAAAATAACAGCCATGTATCAGAAAGGGGAGAAAGTTGTCAAACAGTACATATTGGGGCTGCACAATATTGGAAAAAATTGACATTGCAATTTTTTGGTTTCCTCCAACATATATTGCCATATGATAAAATAGAGGAATTTTCATTCATAAACTTGATTTGGAAATTATTAATCATAAGCCCTGCTTTTTTTGATAAATTGATCAATAATAATCAATGAATGTTTCTCACAAGCAACCATGTCCCATGTTTCCAAGAACCCTCTTGGGCTAAATCATCTAATATTAGATTGACTTTTCTTATAGATTAGTCATGTAAAATGAGAACTGTGTACATTTTTAATTTTGAATCACAAAGACAAAAAAAGCATAATGTGTGTCTGAATTATTTGATATTACAATGTCTACAATGTGACTACTGCGCACACATGGAAACATCGATGCTGAAACTTTTCTGTTCAGCCCTAGTGCAGACGTATTACACCATTATACGGCCAGATGTTTGCATGCAAAAAAAATGCATGCAAAGTGCATATTTTCCCATTTCTGTGGTACTGAATCTGAAACTTTGTGCCTCTTTTGTTTTAGGTTTTCTGATATGAAATGAGGCATGACTCCTTGAGGAAGAAATCCGACAGCCGTGCTCCAGTTTGTCGCTCTCCAGTGGGTTTACAGCTCAATAACTAGTGTCAAGGCATCTATGAAGGAGGCACTCAGCTGTTCAGTAACCAACTGTGGTTGTTCTGGGTAGCTCCCAGGTATGAAGCCCTTTAAGCAAATGACTGTGAAGCAGAAAAGTGCTCGACTATAGAGAATTACGACTGAGTATATAGTAAAAACTCAGGATTTACTGGCAATGTCATCGCTCTGCTCTGTGATGAGGTTAAACCGGGGGTTCAGGCTGAGGAACATGCTCTACCTCCAAAACACAGGGCAACCTTGAACTCTGCACCATCACCCTCTCTATCCTCAGCCATGAGTATAACTATAAGCTGATAGTATGTGATCTTCAGCACCGTGGCACCTACCATCCTGCTGCTTCAGCACCTTAACAAAACTTAGCAGGACAATTCAGTCAACGTTGTGAAAATGGCAGAGGAGGGTTTTGAGCTCAGAGCGGAGGACAACGATCTCCCAACGTCATCACTCGCATGCCTCCATCTCAGGGACGAGGCTATGGTCATCAACGAGGGCACCAACCATATGGTGGATAATCCTGAGCCCCAATCTGTATTTCCTGTGATGATGTCATCACCGCTTAACCAATCACGACAGCAGATGGACATATCCATGGCTACTAGGCCTGAGCCTTCACCAGCAGTTCAAGGTAAGATAAAAAGTGCAATACGAATCATTTTTAAGCATCGATAGTGATATTATGATAACACTAATTCTGATGCATTTGATCATGATAATAAACAGTTGAAAATGATGATGCAGAAATATTCTCACAGAGGTGCTGGCTTTGCGTCACTTCATCCTTTTTTGTGCAAAACATTTTCAAACCAAACTACCGTTTAGTCTTCAGACATGCTGAATGCTGCAAATCAATCTGATGTTAATATATCCAATACAATATGCGTAACTGTTTGTGCATTTATCTTAACGTCAGTGATCGATGGCATTTACTTATTTATTTCAGTCATCCAGGGCTCAGTGAGAAAAAGCCATAGCCGTTGACCAGCAGTTAGAACCATTTCAAGGCCTGGATTCTCATTTGATTCTCTCAGTGTGTGTGAAAATAATATATGTTAGAATATATGTTTGAAAAAAAAGATAAAAAGAAAAAAAGAAGATAAAATGACTGCGCACATAAAAAATTAATTAGTAAGTTAACTCAAACACAGCAGAAGCATTGCCGTCAGACACATCCAGTCCGCGCGAAAGTAAAACTTTGTAGAATCCAGTTAAGACGTCCAGCAGTTTGAATTTGTGATTTTGGTTCATTTTTAAATAAATTAAGTGATTATGAGCCATTACATTGCTTTCAGACTGTAAAGTTGAAGTTGTTCTCAGACTGTCACAAGTCTGCTATGCATCTTCTGCTGGCACCGTTGCCATTGGAATAGTAACGGAGGCTGCTGATTTCTCAGAAACATAGTCAAACCTTTTCTAATTAATGGTTACAATAGAAGACTACAGGAGACTATTATACAGTAATTAACGATTGCTTTTATGATCATGATGAATCTGCTAGTTACTATCTTGATTTGCATACTAATCACTCACCAAAATATTAGATGCCATCAAATGCGACATCTTCAAAAAAATATTCAGTTTATTATGAAAAGTACAAAGAAAAGCACATACAATTGAAAGGTTAGGACTAGGGAATGTTTAAACAACTAGAGTGGCACTCTATACCTCCACCAAGGCCCAACTGTCGCCTTTAATTGAATCGAGCCTTACCACTGTTGTTCCCTTTCTGATTCCCCATTATTTCAGCTGTACATTGTAGGTCACTGCAGGCTTCCACCCCTATTTGATATCTATAGAGACCAGAGAAAAAACACATATTTAAATCCCCAAGATGAAGATTTTTATTAGAATCTGCATCAAAGTGTATGCATTCATAGAGACCAGCTACATAATATGTCTTAACAAAGTCTATTCTGAGACCCATCCTCCATCCAAGCTTTGAGGAAATGCTGCCTGTTGACAAACCAACAAACAAACTAACCAACAGACACAGTTGAAAACATAAACTCCTTGGCAGAGGTATTAAGTAAGATATTGCAACATTTGCCAATACTATTTGTGATGAGAAACGATTGATCTACAAATTGTTTTTGCTCTAGACAACAATATTTTCACAAACTCAAAGAGAAATGGTAATAGTTGGGATGACATGGGTTAAGAACGTGAGTTGAATGATTCACCTTCATGCAAGATTTACTGCCCTTTTATTAGGTTTTTATACCAGGCAAGTTTTGACAGAGCTTCAATGTTTGTGGGACCTGGGTTAATGAGTTTACGCCCTTTCTAATTTTACAACAGCATACATATGATTCCTCGAACATGCAGCGCTGTCTGCTGCAGCGATTTAATGCATCTCCAGGCATGCCATCACAAGTGCTGAAGGGATGATTTACATCAACTGCTAACAGCACGCCCCACACAACACCCATGAAACGGCACATTTGTGCATAGCCACATACTGGTAAACACAACAACCTCACACATAAATGTAATGCTTTCAGGAAATGCCTGACAGGCAGGTTCTCACCTTTCCCTGCCTCCCTAATGCCACATTAACACACAGGGACAATAAACACAAATGTGGCATATGAGCTTGAGTCCTTCAGGCCCACATGGCATCTCGCTGCAGACAGCTGTTGTTTGTTAGGCGAGGCGAGGCAAGGCGAGGTCGAGCACCAAGCAGCACTGACTCTGGCCGAGTGTGCCTGTGTGTTGAGGAGTGCCCGTTCTGGTATTTTAGGCAGTCAGACAGTGTCACCTGTCAGCAGACTAGTCTGGACAGAGTCTCCCACATGGTGCAAGACTAAGCAACACAAATGATATCTCCCTCTGGAGTCCTTGTCAGTGGGCCAGCAGTGTGTGCTGAACAGCCACAAAGTGCAGATAGCCACATACAGACTGGCCTCAACCGACATCAGGAGTAACACTGGGTCACTGTGCAGTTGATTTTGCAGAGTTCTTGGAGCCGGAGATGGGCCAAAACGACAGCGAGGCTCAGTCTCACACCCTGACAGCGTTCCTGCAGGACCCTTCCTCCCCTGTTGATCCTGATGATGTGTTTCCTGCCCTGAGAACCAACATTGCAAAGGAAGGAGGTACTCTCCGCCATCTCTTTGTTCTGCTTGTTAGATGTGAAACAGATCTTTAGTAGCATATTTAAACCACTTTTGTTGTTTTGAGTGTGAGCAATACAAGTTAGTATTGTCATGATACTGGAAATTCTTACTTCGATACAATACCTTGAAAGATATCTATATCTTAGATTTGTATTAAAAGATAAATATAACAAGGCTATGACATAATGACATAACTTGTCTTTTCTTTGTAGCAGTTAACGGCAAAAGAGACTGAACTTTCTTTTCTTTGGATTAGGCCTTTAGAAATACTGTGCATGTTAAATTGTGCAGCTAAGCAAAGGGCAGCTGGTAAAGATGCATCAATACTTCAGAAATTGCGTATTGAAACTGTTTCAGATATTCAGAATCAATATGTAATTATATTTTGATATTGTTGTTGACAACACTAATACAAGCATCCTTCATATTTGTACCTCAATTAGCCGTTTTGTAATTTTATAAATAAAAACTTGA
Source organism: Spondyliosoma cantharus (assembly GCA_900302685.1). Classification (NCBI taxonomy): domain Eukaryota; kingdom Metazoa; phylum Chordata; class Actinopteri; order Spariformes; family Sparidae; genus Spondyliosoma; species Spondyliosoma cantharus. The sequence continues at coordinate 31,439 of OMLP01019438.1, forward strand.
ACACTGGGAATTACTTGCTGTTGATCGATAGGAAGATGATGTTATGTAATGAGTTTAAAAAGGATGGAGAATATGATGGATCATCTTTTATGGATGTAGTTTTTTATACTAAAAATTGGATAAAAGCAAAAGGGATTTTTGACACAGAAAATACGCCCTGATATAAAAATTCAATTTGGTTCAATTCAGAACATGCATGGTTTTATTCATAACAATAAGAGTGAGAATAACTATTAAAAAAAAACTATATAAAATAATGATTGGTAATCCTGCTAATCTCTGTATTTTTGTGTTTGTAATTCTATGTTCGTAACGAAAAGTTCTAATCCCTTTTTGGTCAGAACTTCAACCGAAGAACAACGTAACCAAAGCGATGGCAGCATGTGACCCTGGCTCTGATGACAACCATTTGTCTGAGGCAGAGTGGTACTGGGGAAATATTTCAAGGTAATAATACTGGCATAGTATGTGTTGATGGTTTGGTATGAATTGCTTTTTCTAAAACTCCTACATGAACTGTTTAAAACCATACTGTGTGTCGTTGCTGTCCAGAGAGGAAGTAAATGAGATGATGAGAAACACTCCTGATGGCACATTCCTGGTCCGAGATGCTTCCAGTAAGGTTAAGGGGGAATACACCCTCACACTAAGGTAGCTACTTTTAAAGTCTATTTTGTGAAGTACACACACTGTATACACAGTTTTTATGTGGGCTTTTCATGATTTATAAAGTGTTCTTGTCCTTTGAGCCGCTGATAACATAATAATTATCAGTACTCTGTATGGAAAGGGTATGATCGACCCAACTTGCATACATGTGGTCAGAGATCAGTTAATAGTTCCTGGTTTCAAAGTCTTAATTTAGTTTTACTGGTTTTAAAAAGGTAACTTTATACATGCCCTGGTTTCTGGCCAATTCTAGCTGAATAAGGGCAGTCTGGTTTCTGATTCAAAGCTTTGTTGATTAGCATTTGGCGCAGACACCAGCGGTCAGCAACATAACACCCTCCTGTCTACAGACGGTGTGTTTCAGTCGTGTTTTTTCCAGTCACCCATCTCACATTTGTCTGAAGGAAGGGACGTGGTCCAGCTTCAGTCAACGCTGTCTACGCAGTCTTCTTTACACTTGGCACCTGCTTTATATGCATGTCTGCAACCCAAAGCTCCTATTAGGTTTTAAGTTTGTATATTTTGAGCGTCCACTGGGCTGTTAATTCTAAAACTCTTCCTTTCTGAGAGCACAATAAGACTGTTGTTGAACGGACCCATTTTAGACAAGAAAGGAAAACCTATTTGCTGCTCTCAGTCCACACTCAAAGTAGAAAAGGTGTTAATTTGGATTACGAGCTGATACTGTGTTGGGTGGATATTAGCATCCAGGTAGAGGTCTGTGTATGGTTGGTTGTTAAAGACAAAGCATTTACATCAGTAGGTTAAGCCCAATAAGAAATGAGTCCCTTACTTCCATATCTGAAATTCATCCCACACTAATCCCACAAATTTGATGCTGACCGGCTGCTCCTGTCTTACTCTGCGAGTAAAAATATCTCACACCAGCAACACTTGTGAGAGTTCTGCAGGGCCCGCAAAGTTTTTGGATCACACACCAGGCATGTGAAATGTCCACTTGCCAAAGTATTTAACTTAAAAGGAATCCAAAGTATTTGTGACGCTCCCAATTTTTCTTCTTTTATTCTAAAAGGGGGAAAACAATCTTACTGTTACTTGCTTCACCATCAGATATTCAATTTGATTTAAATGGAGAATGGGAAGTGTTAAGAGAGGGGTATTTTTTTCTTTGTGCTTCAATGGGAGTATTGGCAGTTATACTCTCACTTTTGCAGAAAAGACGGCTCTAATAGACTGATAAAGATCTTCCATCAAGACGGGAAATACGGTTTCTCTGAGCCACTGGGCTTTCCCTCTATGGTGGACCTGATCCAGTATTACCAGAACAAGTCATTGGCCCAGTACAACTCTAAACTGGACACACGGTTACTCTACCCCATATCAAGATACCAGCAGGTGGGTTTATGAGGCCTTGAGCTGTGAATCTGCACTGTCTATTATTACAACAATTATTCTGCACTGTTTTTATTAATTTACTTGTCTGCATTATAATTGGATGGATATTGGAAGCAGTTCATTTCAAGGATGTTTTTAATTCTAATTTCTTTTCTAGTGTAAATAATATGATTAATGTCACAATTTCAAACATTTTGTTATGATCATTTAGATCAGACTAACTGCATTGCAGGAGTTTTAAAAATTGACATGGTCCTAAATATCTTTTACATTCTTGTCTGTAAAGCAACAGGTTGTGATGGAAGTTGACATTGATGCAGTTGGACAGCAGCTGAGGATATTCCAGGATCAATACAAAGAGAAGAGCAAAGAGTATGACCATCTGTATGAGATGTTTAACCAAACTGCCCAGGTACAACAGCATCCTAATCACTGAGACTTCATTTAACTACACACTGTGGTTTTATTGGTTTAAAGTTATATCTTTTAAGGAAATGTTTTGCTTCTAAATGCTTCACCACAACAACAGCCTGGACATTTAAAGTCAAAATTTGTTTCCTCTCCTCTCCAGGAACTGCAGAGCAAGCGGACAGCCATAGAGGCTTTCAGTGAAATCATTCGGATCTTTGAGGAGGAGTGTGAAACTCAAGAACGTTACAGCAAGGAATACATCGACATGTTTCTCACATTAGACAGCAGTACAGAGACTGACAAGTATGCTTCCTATGCCAACCCCGTCTTCCGATTACAAAATGTCTCTTTGTATATATTATAATGAAAAATAATCATGTTCTTAACAAGCTAGCAGAAATCTTTACTGAAATTGTTCCTTGTTTTCCTCCTCCAGGATTCAAAGCAATTCAGATGAGCTACACACGAGAGTGGAGGAGATCCACAGCAGCAAGAAGAAATTGGAGGAGGAGTTGAGGACGAAAGCTCTGGCTCACATGGAGGTTGATAAAAAAATGAACAGCATGAAGCCCGACCTTGTGCAGCTCAGGAAGATTAGAGATCAATACCTGCTGTAAGTTCAACCCTTTAGCAAAAAATCATGATCTAGATCAGGGGTCACCAACACGGTGCCCGCAGGCACCAGGTAGCCCCCAAGGACCACATGAGTAGCCCTCAGGCCTGTTCTAAAAATGAAAATTGAATATTGATATTATCTGTTTCCCACCTTGTTAAGTCATTGTTGATAATTATTGTGAGAAATCATTAACGTGATCAGTGTCTTCACATAGATGAAGATACTAGATAGATATAGATATCATTAATCATTAATAATCATATATAACTAAAGGCAAACTGAGCAAATTTGTTATTTCAGAAGAGTGTATCAAACTGGTAGCCCTTCGTATGACTCAGTACCCATGAAGTAGCTCTCAGTTTCAAAAAGGTTGGTGACCCCTGATCTAGATTTTATACTGATGGAGAAAAGATTCTTGTTGTTAACTGGCCTGTGATTTCATGTTTGCTCCTAAAATAGTCTTTCTACTATCTATATATTGAAATGTATATCAAGTACATGGGCGAATAAGGCAAAAAAAAAAAAAAAGCTTTATGCGCAGCCTATACTGCAGAGCAAGAGGTGCTAGCAACCATAGAATTAAAAAAAAAATAGTCAGAATAAATTAAAACACGAGATAAAGTGACCGTACTTTTCTGTATCAAGCAGGTACATCAGTTGTCATCATTATCTCACAAATCTGTCTGCATATCAGGTGGCCCCACATATGGTCCCAAACCCCAGTGCAAATTAGGCGTGTTAACATAACTCTGTTTGGTTATCTGACAGGCTAACATGAGATGAAATCCATCTGAGATATCACTGTTAAAATGTTTCATTCAGAACAGTCTGTCACATACCAATGACACAGCTGAGTTATAAACATAGAAAAAGAAATCAGCTGTTCTCATTGCACTCATTGCCACAGCTGTGGATCTCCAGTATGCTCAGTATGGGGGGTTATTATGACCCTGATGGGAAGAGCTGACTACTACTCATTTCTTTCCTCAGTGAATTCAAAGAAGCAGATGTAGCCTGTTCATGTTCTGACTGTGACTGAAAAGTTTACACTGTCAGCCTTGAGTCTTTACACAGACAGGTGCTGTCACTTTACAAGAAATGCAGCAAGACTCATGGTCTGATAAAGCTGATGACATTATTACTATCCATCACCAACTGTTGAGGTAGGAAAATTCAACTTTCTCTGGATGGTGCCCCACAGATGTCTTGTGGAAATACAAACACACCACAATAAAAACACCACATTGGACACTAATATAAACTGTCTTTTTTGAAGCCCTCTTGTCTTGTAAGAACTTCCTGCTGTCTCATATTCAGGATTATATTCAATATAACAAAAAGAGAAGCACTGATAAGGCACTAGGAGTGACATTGCCATAATATCAGACGTCCAAATAAGTTTTAGAATGTTTTTTTGTTGTTGTATACGTTGGCAACAGCAAATAAGGCAAAGACTGGTAAATAAACAGGAAACAGAACTCTATGGCGCTTAAATATTCACAGGTAATTCTCAGTGAAGCTTCGAGGCCCAACATATTGTATGGTTGAGTCCCATAGGGTACATCTTACAGAATTCTTTGCACATACTGCAGCTTGTTTTACTATG
>OMLP01019438.1:36120-46513 GCA_900302685.1 Spondyliosoma cantharus
CCCAGCAAGGCACTAGACAGAGCCAGATTAATGACTGGCTGGGCATCAGGAACGAAGAAGAAGAGTGAGTATCTTCATCTATCCAGGTCAACTGAGCTTATAGATTTTAAATCAAACAAAAGAGGACAGGTCAAGACATTCACCTGCTAATGCTTTAGATAATTAAATATATAAATATTAAATATAATAAGTCAGTACTGATAGCTGAAATAGGCATGTCATTTTTATATTTCCTACCTAATCTAACTCTTCAACCTCCATATCATTCCTTAGCCCGTACACCCTGGCAGATGATACCCACCAGGAGGAGAGGAGCTGGTATGTTGGTGGTATGAGACGAAAGGAGGCCGAGGAGCTGTTAAAGGGGAAGAGGGACGGGACCTTCCTCATCAGAGACAGCCAGACTCAGAGAGGCTCCTTTGCCTGCTCTGTTGTGTGAGTACATTCCACTTAGCATCCTTTAGGCATTCATAATTAATTTAATCAGGGCTCCTGACTTTTTCATTCAGGTACACTAGAACATAATCTAAGTGCAACTAATAAAATATTACATTCAATTTCTTATCAAATGATGTGCATATTAATATGGAAACTCATTAACATTTCAGTAACAAAAAATAATAGCCCAAATAATTCCAACAAAGTTCAAACCCAGAGAAATCCATGAGTGTACTCAAGTTAATGGTGCGTTTCAATAGTTCACTGCAAACAAGACTACATTTAAGGTGAATAAAACTTAAAAGCATGATCTAATTCTGCCATGCACACGTACTGCTCATGCAGGCAGTACGTTCAGCCAGTTGCAGTACATTAACACCCAAAATCTACCCTAAAATCATCCATATTATTATCACTTGTTGTGTCGTCAATAGAAAGTGACAAATTTCCTCTCATGCAGTGTGGATGGGGAGGTGAAGCACTGCGTGATCTATAGGACGTCCACAGGTTATGGCTTCGCTGAGCCCTACAACCTGTACTCATCTCTGAGAGAGCTGGTCCTCCACTATCGACACACATCCCTGATCCAGCACAACCAGCAGCTGAATGTAACCCTGGCCTGGCCCGCTCTCAGCCAGCAGCCCAGCTGAGACACACCAGCATGCCACCCTGATGGCACTTTCCCAAAGCTTCACTGTATTAGCACTGAGGACGCACCAATATGGACACAGTTACCACCAGGCTCTAACAGAGCACCGGTTAGTGTTAGTGTCACCATACGAGAAAAATAATGCTCACATTTGGATGTCGAAAAATCCTACACTGGTAGAAACTTTCCTGAGTAACAATCACTGAAATTGCTTAGTAAAGTTACCTACAATAGAGGGATATGTAGTTTCTAGCATCAGCCAGACAGCTGTTACCTTTAATCTACTTTCTTAAAGCTATTATGACAAAATCCCATTTACTCGCCATTTGCACAAACAGCTTGCACAACAAAATTTGGATTAAATACTTGGCATTTACAGCATTCAACGTTGAATCAAATCTTTTGCAGCAGTACTGAAGTAGTACTGACAACACTAGTACTCGTATCAGTGAGTTTTCAAAATTAATGGAGGTTATACACTATTCCAGACACTACATGTTTCAGTATTTTTTTACTGAAAGGCAAGCACAAGAAATTCAAGAAAATCCATTTTCATACAGTTAAGTTACAGTCAAAGTCATTCTAGCCTTCTCTTAAATATTTCAAAACAATTTTGTCCAACAATCCAAATGAATGCTCCATATTGTGCTGTACCTGACGTCAGACAGTACATAGTACTCAAAATCTAATTCACTTCTTAGGAATTTGTTAAATCACTCCACCTGAACATTTCTTAAATCCATATGTAATCAGTGCAGTTGCAGTGTTTAGGTGCTTCTGGGAAACTGAGCTCAGGTTGGGACTCTGTACTACCCAGCAGCACATATGCATTATGGGTAGTAGAGACACAAAAGCACTTTATCCAAAACAAGACACACAGACACAGAGATGGGAACTGTGCACCGAAATACTGACTCCACATATGATGTTGCTGGTTTAGAAAAAGGTGAAAGTATTTATTTTAGTGATCAGGAATATAAAAGGTATTTTCTTACTGACATCAGTGTTCACTCAGTGGTAATTAAACTCATGTCCAGTCTTCATTCTGCACATTATCTTCAGGACATAAAAAATGTGTGAATTCTACCTCTGGGGTGTATTTATGCTTTACAGCATTGCCATTATAGCAACTTTATTCAACATTATTCTGATGGCAGATGTTGATTTTGTTTGTAGAAAACTTGGACAATCACTGTAAAGTTTGAGGAATCTTTGTGTTGCTTTTAGCTCACTCGTTAATATCTCAAGTGTTAGTTAAAGTATATGAGCGTGTATTTACTGTGAAGTAGCACAAGGCAAATACTGAAAGCATTTCTGTGTGTTGTGTACATACAAATCCAAAAAAAGCACAGTTACTTAGGTATATGTGAGATTTTTAGTCTGGTTCAGATCGGTCTTTGACGAGTCAGACAGGTGTTTGTAATGATTCCGTTTTGGTCTAGGGACTCTGGTTGGAGTCAGTGATCCAAGAGCTCCTGGATTTGTAGTAGTAGTCAGATTTCGGGTTCTGGTTGAAAAGTGCCCTTATGTGTTCTTGTTCCAGCCAGTATAATTTCATTTGTGTTACCCTCAGGACAGGTGTCTCGTCCCATACATAAGACAATAATGTATTTAACCAAACACTGATGTTGTGTCTAGCTGGACACAAGGCAACAACAGTACAAATACCCTGAAGTACAATGAGAGTATTATCAAAGATGGTTGTCATATAACTCACTGCTTTTAAGCTTCAGATTTAAATCAATATATTTAATCATTTTGTAAAAGTGAGTGTCAAACAGAACTTATTCCCCATGCAGTTGCCAACTGAATTTACATCACACTTGGTATGAGAAGCTGCTGACATGACAGAGGCCTATATACACATTGTTTCAAACGTTTGTACTACAAACTAGGGATGTCCCGATCCGATCTGCAGGATCGGGATCGGGGCCGACATGGGCATTTTTCCACTGATTGGGATCAGCAATTTTGAACGTGGACCCAAGGCCGATTTTTTTCAAGGTCAGAACATATACAGACGTTACTCTAGAAAACCTGTGGATAAAATGTGCTACTTTTTTCTTAATGCAGATGTATTATCCAGGAAAATATTAGTTAAGCCTAAGTACCGGATCGGGACTCGGTATCTGCATTTACTAAATATTAAAAAAGGACTCGGATGGGGATCGGGGTAAAAAAAAACCTGATCGGGACATCCCTACTATAAACTAATCAGGAAAACAAAGAATTTAGATAGATGTTACATTTTAGCCCCAACCTAAAGAGTATAGCTGGAAACTGGAAAAATAAAAGACAGACACTAAAAAGGTATATCAGAATTATACATAGTATTCAAAAAAATAATGTTACTTCAACTTCGTCATATAAAGACTTATGATTGACCAAACAGGTGTAAAATTATTAACATGACTGCTTGAATTATGCAGCCATTGTAGCTAGTTTTGCTGGCAAATGAGCTACCAGCTAACAAGCTGTGATTCCAGCTATAGTGGACCAAATAAGAGTATGAAAATGTGAGGAAATTATGATATTTCATTTCATTTCTTTCACTGTGTTGGTACACAGCCTTCTGTGTTAGGTATAATCAAAATGGTTTTGGAAAATTACATTTATAATGATAAAAATCATTTTGAAATTAAAATTGTTTACATTTCAGCCTGGAGGGACAGGGACTCTTCTTCACTTTAATGAAGTGGTGCTTGTTGGTTACAGTGATTCATTCAAATTATTTTTATAGGGAAAAAATACATTAGTGATCAAATATAGCCAGCATAGGTTGTCCATTAATTTGAAATGCATTTATGAATCTTTGATTTTACATTTTGTCACTGGTTTGATTACACATTTTTCCTAGTTCAAGTATTTCTTCTGTTCGATGGGTCACCTAAAATGCACTTCTATCTTTGAGGTTATTATTACGCGTATGTACACTTGAAATTATACGTTTACTGCCATTAATGGAGTTGGAAAAAATGGAGCAAATTCCTACTCCGTGGCAGTGAAAAGGTGTAAATGTTTGATTTTGCATGCCACTGTTGTGTAAAGGATTACCTAGGTATTAGATGTATTACTAATCACATTATGGACATCATGGCTGGGTACTGTTTTGATATCAGTTCTGGTACGATAAGTTCCCCACCAGCTATAAAACATACATTTTGTTACCATTCGTTGATTTGGTTAGCTGTAATCTGTGATATACTCAAGTTTTTATCTAATTTTTGTTGTGTTTTTGTTCTGTTATTTGCTTTGTCTCCATCATTGGTGCTAAGCACTCATTGCTGTAGTTTTCCTAAAACACACTTCTCCAAGGTCACCTGTGAGTCATACAGTATGAGTGATACTGCATGGAAAAGTGTTCTTGTGGGGTTGTGATCTGTTGTACTTGTAAACACAAAAATCTGAGATAAAGTATTGCACCTTAGTAACATGTCAGGCGTTAACTTGCACAGAATGTGCGTGTCACAACCACTAGATGGTGGTGCAAGCCGAACTTAACTTTGTTAAGCCACTCCTTAGAGCAAAGAAGCAAATTTTGAAATTGTGATCATCAGTTCATGCTGTTTTGTAATACTCAGTGCTTATGTTCAAGCAGTACTACACTTTGTGTATGTGTAGAAATTTCTGTAACAGTGGTGTAGTCTGAAGTAAAATAGAGGGAATAATGGTAAGGGACACATCACACACATCGACTGCTGAGCTTTTATATTTGTTAGTCTGGATTTACAGGATATTAATTTAATCTAATTTCCTCTGTCATTTATGATATCTGTATATTTTTTACTTTTTGCACACTGAACAACTTAATCGGGTTAAGTCCATAACTTGGAATTTACGATAAATGTGAATTTGAAAAGAAACTTTACAAATCCCAGTTAATAATGTAGCAGGAATACAGAAAAGGCTTTTATGTGCACAAACATAAACTACACCACTGCTCTAGATTTAAAGCATAACATTTGCACAGGTATCTCATATGAGGTGGAGATACTATGACTGTCTTCATGTACATACATCCTGTTACTGAAGCAGGTGGTCATGTGGTGCTGCTAACTATGGACAAGTTGCTGATGAGATTGATATGTCATAGCACTGATAAAGCACTGAGTTTTTATGGGTTTTAAATAGGTTTACCACTTAGCAGAATTTCATTCTGTAAAGTAGAGTAGATAGTAGATAGTACTAGATAGTAGATAGTACTATCTACTCTACTAAAAGTCAGACATTTGTCACTGTGTGTGCACAATCTGGGTCTTTTTCTGTTTTTACTGTCTCTGTTTGTAACCTTACTATTTTATCATTGTGCAAACTAAAATGAATTAGTGACATACCGAAAACACACTACAAAATGATCACTGTAGGAGAATAACTGGTGTCTCATATCATAAAATGTGTCATGAAGTACTTGCAGATGCAATCATGTTAAGTCGTTCTCTGTCAAATTAATATTTATATTGTAGGTTTCCAGGTGCTAGCTATCTTGGTAAGCTATTAGGCTAGCTTGCCAATCTTTCGACATCTTAAATGTCATGTTTATGAGTAATGAGAGGAAAAATGAGTGATCCAGTTTTCTTTTTCGATCTTTATTTTTAGAATCCCGTTTTCTTTATTCAAATTTGCCAGTTTAGTAGCATCTCACCAAGGAGGTTTTAAATCAATGAGATCTGTTATTGTTTCAAATTTTTTGTGCCCGATACAGTGGTTTATGGCAAGGAAGACTGAGCCAGCCAAATTGGTATACGATGTTGACTTCAAATAATTAAGACCCAATTGGATGTCCTTAGGAATGACTTCCAGTTTTGCTAATCAAGGCCATTATAACCAGGGTTGCTGGAATTGATTGAAGATGGAATTGATTGATGAGCTTGATATGAAGAGAGGCAGAAAAGACTGAATGACAGCTACGGTGAACGTGTTGAAAGTTCTGTGGTGTAATGAAATAGAGATGGTTTTACCTGTAATAATGCTAGGTTTAATTCGTAAGGAAGTTAATTTCTAGATTCTGTAGGACTACAGGAAGTAGAGTGTCACAGGTAGAGAAGCAGAAGGTGTGGGCGTGACAGCTGGGATTTCGGACGGACATTTTGATCATGTTTGATACCGATACTGAGACCAGAGTGTGCAACTTGTCTCAGACCAATAATCAAGTTTCTTTCATATGTTAAACCATGAAAACATGTTTTCCCAGCCTTAATGGAGTTATTTGACTTGCATAATTGCCTGGGATGGATAGGAATAATTAACCAAAAAATGTTGGTACTGAATGTTCACAGACGCCTGCAGTGAATGCAATTTTGAGTATTTTCACAGAACTGGTCAAGATCAGTTTTCTGTGGTGAATAGGTGGTGATACAGAAATGCTTATGTTTATGTACAACGTTAGACATAGTTAAGTGAAGGAACTGGTAATGTAGGTAGAGTATAAAAGGTATAGATGGGTTTGGTAATATGTTGGAGATAGAAAAAGTTAATAAGTTGGAACAGGGACAGGGTTAAGGTTAAGGTTGTGTGTGGTTATGTGTATGGTAAGAGGAGGGAAGTGGTATGTGCATTCACACTAGGGCTGCACAATTAATCGCAAAATAATCCAAATAATTAAAATGTGTCACTAACAGCGTTTTAATAAAATGTTGTAGTGCTGCAGAGATGCTCTGGCCTAGAAAGCTTGTTCTCCAGAACATGTTTGCTTGGCAGAGACCGGAAGAAATGCCACATCATCATGATTTTACTAGTTTTTCAATGAAAATGAAAACTGTCTCAAAAATTGTAATATCTAAATAATCGCAATGTGGCTTTTTGACAATATCGCGCAGCCCTAATTCAAATGCTGTCCTCGGCTGTCATTCTCCATCAACTCTCTTCCATGCCATACACACTGTGGGATCTAGCAGTCAAATTTGTCAAACAGAAAACAACATTTCGGGGGATCAGTTTGTTTTTAGGTGAGAGGATCATGAAGGTTTTTAAATGTTTGAAATCCAGTGAGCTAATATATTTACACAGGTTTTGTTTCACTTTGAGATGTGCATATGATCAAATACCTCGACTTGTCTCTGCACCACATAGTCAACATAGTATTTGTTGAAAATTATGTTTCTGTAACTTTGACTTTTAATTTTCCCAATGTGGCTAAATGGCCTTGTCTTTCTGCTTTAATCTGAAGCATTTAGCTGCCCTTCATTAATAGCCTGTTGATGTGAGAAAATACTGTTATTGTAAATGTTCATTTACTGTACTGATTATGCAACATTCAACTTTTTGGAAATAGCTTGTGTTTTCTTTAGGAGTCATATCTGAGGAAAATTGATGATTTCAAACATTTTTTTTGTTGGTGTGAAACCTGACTTGACCCACTTCAGAACATCATTGTTCATGTATGCACTTTCTGATCCCAAAATAAATTTGAGATGATCGTTAAATGAATAGCTGTGAGTATTTTTTGATAACCTCAGGATTTCAACAAGGATTAACAATGTATATACGCACATCACAAATACCATTTACTAATTACAAAATAAACCTAGAGTAAAACCGCTGGATTAAACACTACAAAGACTGGAGACACCATGTACTGTGCCACATGCTGTGGTTTACAAGCATCAGGGCATTTAATGCACATAGATTCACTGTTTGTAGTAGTAATACTCCTAGACCCCGCTCTTCGTACGTGGATAACCGAGTTATCCAGATCGTGGATAACCGAGTTATCCAGATTATAAAATTGATGATTTGACATTAATCTGGATTTTTTTTGGGGATCTTTAAAGGTGGTTTAAAACCCATCTGGAACAGCTGTCAGAGCAAAAAATCCTACGGCCCAAACCTGCAAAAGTGCAGGTTTATTAACAGATCGCCATGAAGAGAGTGAACCACATACGAACCTTGCAGTCTTAGATTAACAACAAGTGTTGATATGAATCAGATTTTACATGGAACATGCTGGTACCTACACTTCTATACAACTCATACAGTAGACAACAAAATAAAAATGCATACACTAAAAATACAAAAACATGATTTCCAGTTGATTGTTATGCTTCCGAGTGTTTTCGTCCCAAAACTGACAGTCAGCCAATGTCATCCAGGAAAATGCAGAAAATGGAAGTACTCAAGTAAAGTACAAGTGTCTCAAAATTGTACTTTAGTACACTACTTTAAGTAAATGTGATTAGTTACATTTCATGGCTGCAGATATATGAAGGTAACATAAACAACTGCCTTATTGAGGTTCACACTGCAGTTTTAACCTATTCTCATTTTTGCTCAACTTGAAATCTTTTGTCGTCACTGGGCCTGAGACAAAATCCTGTCAAAGAGCTGGTAACAACCACTGAAACCAGACCAGAACACAAGAGGTACAACCATGTGGTCAAAGATGAAAACTGAAGAAAAGTTGGACTTTTAAGAGCCCGTTCTGCCTGGAAAACACACTGACAATCAACAAAAACAGCACCGACATGGTCAACAAAGTGAGTCTTACCTTTAAATGAACCTCTCCTCCGGCCACCAGGCAACTAAACAGTTCACGTTTGTCATATTCTCAGGGAGCGTTTCATGTTACACCGGCTAATGCCGAGTTAATAATCCATTCTTTAAATACGTTTTGTTTTGGCAGTGAAACAGGAGTTGTCGGTCACCCTCTCCTCGTAGCTTTCCTCCTGCCATTTTAGTTATGTGAACTAGCACAAGGCTGCTCAGCTTGTCGTCTTGACCCACCGAGCCATTTCTCATTTAGTGCCTGATATCCTCCACCAGCATCCAGAGGAAATACTTGCTTCAGACGTGTCCCTGTCCTAGTGTTTCACCACAGAAACAAGTAAACACATGGGGCAATTTTTAGCTCTGTTGAGGAGACATTTAGCTAGGTTACAGACTCTGCGTGACCAACTGTTAGACAATTGTTCTATTTAAAAAAACTTGCATATTAGGTGATAATAAAAAAATAAAATAAAAAGGGACAGGGCAGGTGAGCTTCTCGATGGAGTTTAAGAGATTCCACATCAATTTCGGACGTTTGTAAAGTAATAAAGTCTGGCTTGCTGAACCTGGGCGCAGGTGAATTCATTTTGAATCCGAAGTCCAAGAGAGCCTGTTTCCCCCCTCGCTCATCATCAACGGTTGTTTTTCCATTTCTTTCTGCAAAATGTTGAAACATTGGGGTGTGTGTCCTAATTGTCTAAATTAAAATATGTTTACTATTGAACTGGCTCATACATTTTAAACTCATCATTATTTCAACTATAAAAACCAAAAAGATTTTTCCTTAACATACAAGAACTACACTTCCCATGAGGCTTCTGTATCCTGTAGCGTTCAGGATTAAGACGATTCTTTGTTTTTTACGGCTTTTAAAACATGGTATTTCGTTAAATGATTAATAGTGGTAGGTGCTTGTACACTTGAACACTTTCTCCTCGTCTGGGGCCACTAGAGGGAGGCCAGTTACAACAACCCCAACAATAATACCCAGTACTACAGTTAGAGATCAAAGTGTTGTCAGGACATTTGTGAATCTTTTTTTTTTTCCTCGTGTATCAACATACATATTTGTCACTTACACCAAGGCTTAATTCTATAGGATTAACGTGCCCCAGTTATTGCTAATTTTGAACAGCCACAAACTATCGTTGTTTTCCTCCCATTCGTGGAGCGAGAACTAGGAGTGTCCGAGGATCCTTGAAGGCAGCGGCGGTCAGTCTCACCTGGTGTTGATCGTGTGGTGATGGCGGTGGTTTAATTAGAAACGGTCCTGTGGAGGAGGAGCAGCTTCAGACATTTCGCCTCACTCCCTCTGTGGACAGCTGGTATCAAACATGGAGCAGTCAGGGCTGTTTGTGGTGTTTCTACTCCTCTGTGTTGACTGGAGAAGCTCCGGCTCTCATCCCAAACCGTCCTGCCGGTACCCTCCGTCTCAGTGGTGTCGGTCCCTGGAGATAGCGATAGAGTGCAGGGTGAGTAGAACAAACACTCTGGGGTCCATCTGCAGTCAGTGGAGGCATGTTGGTCATCCAACGTGTTGGGTCACAGCAGAAAATGCCCAAATGTTCACTTTAATGGTGAACAGAAACAAAGCTCAAGACAAAAACCTTATTTTTTTTTTGTTACTGGGTGAAAATGTGGAACAAAGCAAAGTTTAAAATTTGATTCTATCCTTTACCAAATTATTTGTAGGTATTTCCTCAAATGTTATTGAAATGGTAGAAATATTAAGTGCACCTACAGAATATTAAAAGATGTTTTCCTTATGTTATTTCTTTTCCATTTATTCTGCTGTGGCCTACTTTTTTTTTTTTTTTTTTTTTT
>OMLP01019438.1:46565-60895 GCA_900302685.1 Spondyliosoma cantharus
AAGAAAGGGGGGGGGGAACACTGACATGTTAATATTAATATAGAGTGTAATGATGTTAATATAATTGAGCATCCTAGTCCGAAAACAGGAAATGTTGAGTTCAAAGTCTCCCTGGGTTTAAATGAGAGTCATGCTTCAGAAATTGAATGCCAGTGGTTCTTCATGTGACCAGCGGAGCAGCTCTAAGGTCAAACACTGAATCAGTTTAAACTGAAAGGCTGGAAAAATAAACCGTACACAGTGTGCTTTATGATCAGTTTTGAGCTCTAGACTTTATAATCAGGCTTTTTATTGATTTAATTAGGTGTCATGCTGCAATTCAGCAATTACTTGGAATTATACTTGAATCTGCTTCTATATCTAAAGAGTAAACATGTAGACGGTGCCTGCCGTGATATCTTAAAAAAGCCTATTTTACACCCATAAAACCGTTTCCAAGAGAATGAAACAAAGAGAAAGCTGTAATCAGTAAATCCTTTAACATTTTTAGGCTAACCTGTTGGACTAATCATCTCCCTAAACTGGACCTGCTCGCCTCTTATTTTCATTAGTATTTGGATAAAAATGGCCCCCTTCTTAATACCATACTTGTAGATTGAGTCAGTATTGTGATTTAATTTGTGACATATTATATATTTTTTTTTTACCAAACTTAATATGTAACCTGGCAGTAACTACACCAACAATAAAACTAAGAAAGTTGACCATCCAAGGGCAGAAACAAAATGTTTGCCTCCGGTTTTTGCTTATTAAACTTGGGAAGAAGTGTCTCTCTCTAGAGTCCTGGCCAATACAGCGAGCACAGCTGCACGGTTGTAGGTTTAAAACAAACATAAGAATTAGAGGGGTAGCCAGATAAATTGCTGCTGAATCATAATCTATTTTTTTTTTCACATTTTAAAAGTAAAATTTCAGTCATGGTTTTAATTTAAATTGTAGTAACAGCCCTTAAGTTTTTTTTTTTTTTTTTTTTTTTAGGGCAGCATGCAGGGCTCATCTGTATTTCTATTTTATAAACTTGAATTTTAACATTTTGGCAAAAGCTACTGTCTTGTTTTGGGTTTTGTTTCAGGTTCAGAAGCAGTGTATGGAGGTGAATGCCACCGGACCGAACATGTCTGTTCCTCCAGTTTCCGTCACTCTGTACTATGAGAGTCTCTGTCCAGCCTGCAGAGTCTTCATCAGCCAGCAGCTCTTCCCCACCTGGACCATTCTGCACGACATCATGACCGTCACTCTGGTCCCCTACGGCAACGCTAAGGTACACTGAACCTCGTTAAAGTCTCTGAAAGTGGAGAGAAGATTTCATGTTATCATTTCAACAGGAATATTGCTCTCCAGTTAATAATATAAATATAACCCCCCTTGTGTTGTAGGAGCTTCCATCAGCAAACTCTCCCTTCACCTGTCAGCACGGAGAGCCTGAATGCAGAGGAAACATGATCGAGGTTTGATCACCTGTTCTGCAGCTCTGTCACGTTTTATCAACACAGAAACGCGATGACTTTATATTGACTGCTGCTGTTCCTCAGGCCTGTATCATCCATCTAACGGGACACTCAGCATTTCAGATCGTCAACTGCATGGAGTCTGCTGCAGATGTTCTCAACGCTGCGCAACCTGTGAGTATCTACAGGAAAAACAATACATTTATCTTATCTGCAAAGTTTTGGCTGTGAATCTCATTTTCATAATGAAGCAGGAGAAATGAGAAGAAAATACGTTTGAGATGCAAAGGGAGATGAGATAAATACATTTAAAACAAACACTTGAGTTGCTACAAAGGTAAATAAAAACAAAGGCAAGTCAAAACGGATATATTAATTTTACACTTTATATATTAATTCATGCCTACATTCATTTCCAACATCATTTTGATTGTATTTAATAGCATTGATTTATTCATTAAACCATTTGATTTTGGCAGTTTCAGTCCTCCATAAAAGACTCCTGTTGTGTCTGGAGTCAAAAGTATTCAGGAGGAAAACCAGTTGACTCAGCTGTCTGAAGTGGAAAGTGTTTGGTATAAATTATGATAATTTTAAAGAAGGTCAATGTTCCACTAAATAGTGAAGAAAAGGAGAAAAAAAAAAAAAAAAAGATTTAATAACAGACTCTGTATGTGTTTTGTTCCTGACGCCCTGTCCTGTCATCTCAGTGTCTCCAGCTCTATGCTCCCTCTGTCTCCTGGTCCACTGTTGACTCCTGTGTGAAGGGAAGTCTGGGAAACCAGCTGATGCGCGACAACGCCGCCATGACCCGAGCTCTGAACCCCGCCCACACACACGTGCCCTGGGTCACCTTCAATGGGGTAAAACACTGAAGGCATTCTGGATAAGATAGTGCTACAAAGAAGTGATGAAGAGATCTGATTTCTGCATTTTCTTTGATGAAAAAGGCCAAATTATTATGATTTTGAATTTGTAAAATCCAAAGCCTTTCAGCAGTGGAGGAAGTATTGATCTTTTACTCAAGTAAAAGTACTAATACCACTCTATAAAAATACTTTTTTACAAGTCCTGCACATTTTTTGAACTGCACCTAATTATCATCATCATAGGTGAATCGGCTGATTATATTTTCTCCATTTATTTCGTTTTTGGTTTGTAAAAATTCCCCAAAAAGTGAGAAATATAGGACACCTTCAGAATGCTTCTTTTGTTAAAAAACTAGCACATGTAGTATGATGTAATTTGAGGGAGATGAAAAACAGTCTTGACGGTGCAGAATAAGTTAAAAAGGAAACTAAATGTAAATGGGGTTTGGGATAAATTGGGTTTATCATGAAAAATGTAGTTTGGGATTAAACACTCTGCCTGACATGTGATGTTGGATAAACGCTGTTACTGACCAAAATCAAACTGTTTCAGGAATACACAGACGAGAACGAGGACAAGGCGATGTCGTCTCTTTTCCATTTGGTTTGTCAACTGTACAAGGTGACCACTTTTCTTTTCTTGTTACTGAAACTGTATTGTGGAATATTTGAGTAATCAGTAATGGTAGAAAGTACAGGTGAAGGACAATGGAGAATCCCAAAATATTTAATTAAAGGAAGCCTGGGCGTGAGGAAGCTTCAATCAGAATCTCAACATAATAGATAATATCTGTATTGTGTATATTTGTCACTTAGCCTGATGTTTTTAGTACTTTTAGTGTGTTTTTTTTTTTTTTCATCATCTCCACCTGTGACTGAAGTGATTGTGTTTCTGAATATGTGTGCTGTGACTGTGTTTCAGGGGGTGAAGCCTCCAGCCTGCACTGGAGCCCCGGTCAGACTGAACAGAGGCTTCTGCTGAACAACCTTAACCTGCAGGAAAAACAACTATACATAACGACATACATACATTGATGTACCAAGTATCTCCATAGAAACCGTACTAACATGCGAATGTGAAATCATACAGTGGATGTTTGTCTTTTTGGTAAAAGTGGAATAAATCAATCTTGTCTTGCATAAAAAAAAATCTCATGACTTTATTTACATTTTAAAAACCCAAAGAAGGAACAAACACAACCAGTCTGATAAATTTCCATATAATTTATTGGCATTTTCCACTTAAAACACCCTGAACTCCCAAGACTCTTTTGGCTTAAAATAAGGAACAAAAATATAGTCATTTTCTTTGACGAAACATTGGAGTGGCAGATGCATACATACTCATAAAGTATACTTGATTTTTAGGCTCCAGAACATAAAATCAAATGTCCTATGTTACAGTACTTTGTCTCGACAGACACGTTTAAAGAATAAATATCTTTTATAGAAGTTTGCACGACACAGGCTGAGGAAAACGAGACGGCGTGAACATTAATGGTGGCAGTATCAGCGCGACACTATAACGGAGCGAGAGCAGGAACTCTGCTACTCCTTAACACATTTAACACTGTATGGCACTGATGTCTTCCTGCAAAGAGCCACAGCTCTGTGTTTAACATGCTACTGTGACGCCTCAGATCCCCGAGCTGCAGATGGTACATTCAGCTGACTGGAAACTGTTAAATCACACATGAAAAGGCCATGTCAAACAAGTTTAAAGTTTTATTCATGTTAAGTTTAGTCTTGTACCTCACTGACTCACCATTACCTGAAATAAAATTACGTCTTAAAATCTTTGAAACATTTGGGATAATGTAAGTACACAACTCAACAAAAGTTGCAACAAAGGTTACTACTTTAAGGTCATTTCACACATTTAAAGGCAGAAATGTCACATATCTTTGGAGTGATTAATTTGTACTTGGCTTTGGTGTTTTCCAGACTAACTGGAAACGTATAAAGTCATCACTCGATCAACGCTAACAGATTGTGTTAACAATCGAATGGATCACTGCTGTGTTTCAGCCAATACTTGGAGGGAAGCACAGTTTGATTTGGATAAAAACTTAAAAAGCTTTTTACTTTTGTTTTTTGCTCTAAAATTGTACCAAGAATGTATTTTCTGAAAACACTGATAGTTCAAACAACTATTGGACATACGACTATTGGCTGTTTCTGTTATAGTTAATATAGTTATTGTTGATGCCTGTCACCAGGTGGGAGAAAACATTAAATTAAAACTCTTTTATGGCAGAGTATGAGTCCTGCGGTACAGCACTAAAACAAGGTCTCATCTTACACTTACAAAGTTACATCTTGCAACAGTATGTAAAATATGTCAGATCAAGGTCTTTATTACAGGATGTGTTGATGCTCATACCACCTTTGTCTACAGGGGGCGCCACAATCAACTGAAATCAAATTATTTGAAGCAGCATTAAGAGGCAGCAGGTGTAATAATTTACTGTTAATGACTGTTGCTTCATATTTTAGAATATAATACAATTTCCAGCTGTATGAGTTCCTCAATCCCAATTCTAGTCAAACTAACTTGAAGAAATGTGCTTTTTAGCCGATGATAAGCAGACCAGCAGGGTTATTGGGTCAATTCACCGGAGATCATGGGACTGGTATTTCATACTGAACAGACGATGATATATTCAGAGACATTTGGTAGCAAAACCAAAATAGTTTAAATCTAGCCAAGCTGCTTTTTCTTCACAATACAACAAAAAAAAGGTGCTTAATGTAACACAAAAATAACTGATGGTTTCGCTATTTGTAGAACTTAAGGTTTGTTGCCGGAGTGATGCTGAAGAAAAGGCCACAAGGTCATCAGCTTTCAAGGCAATCTGCCATCTAGATTCTGACATTTGTTTTTAACTTCTACTTTTGCCTGTTGAAAGAGGTAATGTCTCAACAAGTCTGAATAAACAACACATTAGACAACTCAAGCTGCTGAGGATTACATGGCATTTTCATTGTGGGATTTTGAGGGATTCTGACACTTGAAAGCTCAACATAACGCGTAATCAATAAAACTCGGAGTAATGTTTAACATTTAACTTAATCTGTCAGATAATCACAACAAATCTTTCTACAGTCAAAATGACAACAGAATGATAACAAGGACAGAACCAGAATATTGGTCCTGTCTTTAAAAATAGTTTTCTATTTGTATCCGGATTCTTTGTGATTCCTGTTGTTCCAGTTTTCCAGAACTGCAGCTCAAACGATACTGAGTGTGTGCATGTTAAAAACAGCGTAATGGTCCTTTAACATTAGGCTCCTATCACATGTAAGGCTGATCAATAAAGCTTACTAGCTGAGTTAATGAAATACTGTTAGACTAGTGATTTCTACTACTGCCTGACCAGGAAGTGCATTGTTTCTTGTGTAGTGCTTGTCTGCTTCCAGGTCGTTCTACTTCGGTGACAGCGACATTAAACATTGCTCTACACTGAATGTGGACAGAAAGAGTCCTGAACTCCTGAAACTACACACATTCTCAAGTCCCAGCTGTCTGATTAGGAAAGAGCTGAACAGACTGATCGTAAGTTGCACAAAATCTAGTAAATTGTCTGCTTTAAATACTGTTTACATGTATCATTCGTAAAAACTAACACTATAAAGTCAATGACTTTGATACAATCATCAGGTTAAAATCTCTAGTGTAAAAATGTACAGCATTGTAGGCTGGCAGGTGTTTGTGTGTTTTCAACACTTATGGCACACAGTTATCCCCGTCGAGCACTAACTAACTACCAAATAAGACTGAAAACCTGATGGGACACAATCTGTTGAGTTTGAACTACAGGCGATTCATTTCAGTCAGAAACTGTGCTCCTTCTGATCTCCACAGCCTATCGGCAGGAAACTAACTTCTTGGTGACTTCATTGGAATTATAAGATCCTTGCTGATTTAGGGAAAAAGGATATGACTTTACATTTAAAATAATGAAAATAGAATATTTTCTGGAGTTGTACATCAGTATCAGCCTGTTGGCTAAATAAGACAACACTCACCGATGGTGGTGGCTGATGCTTATCTGTTGTCACATCAGTTTTGTGCCGGACTATAAAGCATCACCCAGCTATTTTAAACATCGGTATCAGCCCAGAATCTCCTTGCTTCTGCAACTGTTTAAAAGTGTTGCTTAAAGCCTCCGCCAACTTTGAGACTTTGGACATCGGAACTGATTGTAGCCAACATTTGCAGTTATAAATTTGCATTTAAAAAGGAAGTGCGACCCAGGTGGATCATTTATAAGTTAACAGAGTTGCTGTTAAAAAAAAAAAAAACTTCGACATCATGAAACGGAGGTGTAAATACTTCACTAAAGAAGACAGAAGGAGTCTTATAATTCCAAAAGTATCTGACCACCAGTAGGTTGTGAATTTTGGAGTCCCTCTATTCCTCTGAAGTTATTTTCCTGCCCGGCCTTCTGGTACCTCGAGTCAGATGTCCTGTGCTGTGTTGGTGTGATCAGTAGGCCTACAGTGGGTGAAGCCCTTTGTGTGACTGAATAGAAGAGCTGAAGGGCAGAGACGGTAAAGTGCTACTGCGGACTGGAGGCACCCTGATAATAAAAAATGCTTTTCAAGCACATAAACACGGACAAGACCAGCAAATGTACAACAACAGAACAATGACACCATTTTTGAAATCATCTCAGGTAAAAAAATAAACTCATTATACAGGTGGTGTCTTTTTGTATATACAACAGGTGAGACTGGGCTACAGTCTTCTTCAGTGTTCAATCTCTGCGCTGCTACAAGCTGGTTTAAATACATATTATTTCATTGCTTCAGTTGCCAAATTTTCTCTTAAAGGGATTTGATTAACTGTAGAGACACGCAGGTTAGACAAAGTTTCAGGTGTCTCTGGTTTGGAGGTAAATCAAACAGGACAAACAGTTTGGGGTTGGGGGTATCCACTACATCCGTGCTACATTAGATTCATGTTTCTCTTCATACCCTGAGGTTTAGGTCCATCGATTCTCTCGCTGCAAATCTACATCGTGTATTTGGTAAAATCTCACACCATTCTTAAGCAAAGAAATCATACGCACTTATTCCAACCGGACTCTGTAATTTAAAATGAAAACTATGGTGCAAAATAATTTCCAAGACCCTGTCGAACCAAAGCGATCCTCGCTCGCTGCTCATGTCTGAATGTCTCAAACAGTTATTTTGGAGGAAGACATTTCCTTTACCTTTTGTTCTCGTTAAGTGCTTCACGCCTTCGCTCCACTCTTCTTCCCAGTTAAAATGCAGCAGTCTTTGTCTGGGACGCTTCAAACCGAAGCTACAATGAAGCAGGACGGGACATGAAGGCCAATCAGGCACCCAAAGAGAGGCTTAAACGATTTGTCTCGTTAATATAGAAAATAAAACAGTTCTCCAGAGAGGGTGTCTCCAGTGTAAAGGGACTGTAGTGATTTTACAGACATTATTGGTGAAGGCCTGCCCTGCCTCCTTCTCACTACATTCAGCACTCGTGTCTCTCAGGCAGGGCAGGTTGTGCTGGTTGTTACGTGCCCATACGCAGGCAGGTCACACCGTCGCCCTCCTGGCTCAGTTCTCTGTCCCTGTCGACACCCTCCAGCGTCCTGTGGGGGCTCCGCACCGACATGGCAGCCAGATTCAGGGTCCGAGACGGGTGAGGTGAGGGGGGACGGTACCTGCTGGTGCTGCTGCGGGGGTCTGGAGACAAGGAGGGGGAGGAGGAATCTTGGTGTCGCTCCCCGCCTGAATGAGGCTCCTCCTCTAGGGGGCTATCCAGGTCCGACTCCACCTCCACCTCCTCCTCATCCTCCTCTTCCTCCTCCAGAGTGAGTTCAAACTGGAACTTGTCCCCTCCTCCTACTCCTCCTGAAGGGACGGCTCCTCCTGTGCCAACAGCTTCTCCTCCTGAACCAAGCTCTACATGGTGCTCCTCTGGGCTGGAGGGTGACGGACTGCGGGGGATCATGCTCTGGTACCACTCCCTGTTATCCTCCAGCGTGTCAAGGATGTCCTGGGCGTCAGGATGCACCAAGTCAGCCCAGGTCTCCCACAGAGGGTGGACAATGTAGTCAATAAAGCCCACCTAGTCATAGAAAGTACATAAATAAATACATGAGTAGGAGAGGAGTGAAATATGAAACAAGATAATAGGGGTATCACAATTTTGATTTTAAATCGGAAATCCATCAAAATGAAACTTCAATTTCGAGAATCGAAATCAAGTGCAGTAATGACCCTGTCAAGTATTCCTGCTGGGTTTTGGTGTTTTTTATCTCTGTAGATTTACCTGCTTCTGTCCTCTGCTGTCTGTCTGTGCTGGAGTTGTTACACATTATGAGGGACTTCATGGTGCATTCAGGTGCATGTCTTAAACTCTGAGCCTTACCTGGGTTTTCTCTATGGAGGCGTTGTGTTTGTCACACATGGGACTAATCTCCATGCCCTTGTCCCGCTCTCGGTCTCCCTGGGTAAAGAACTCCACCATGATGCGGTCTGTCCACTGTCGGTAAAGCTGCAGCGGTTTGGTCGGGTTGCTCAGGTCGGCACAGTGGACCATGTTCTGCAGAACCTGGAGGAGAGATACTCAGTCAGACACACTTCAGGGTGGTTTTCCTTTTTCAGACGTGCCCTGTTTTCAAAACCTCACCAACAATTACTTGAGGTGGCAATAACTTGAGGGATGTAAGTAGAATTCCATTTATTACAGATATAACTTGACCCAGTTCTGATTATGCTAAAACACAGTGAAGAATAGCGCACAACTCTGTGGAGGTGCAGTTAACTCTAAATGTCCAGCAGGAGGCAGCACTTTTACACAAACTGTCTCAGTTTATTGTGAATGGAAAAAAAAAAATGCTGCTGCTAATGTCTGAGATCTGCTGCTTATTAAATACTGCTCACTTTTAATTAAAAAGACTTGAAATTTAAAACTGACTCCATTCACTGATGGTGCACCTTCAAAATCAGACTGAATTGCATAAGTGAACAGAGATTGCACACGTTCAATATTTTTTGTACCAACATGTACTTTGATTTAATATCTTTATTCAGTACCGACTGCTGCATTCTCACCTGGATGCGGTCAGAGTAGTTGTCCAGCAGCAGGACTCCCAGACTGGTCACCTTCTTGGTCTCCACCATCGTCTTCATGTCAGCCAAGAAGTTCATGTGTTTGGACATATCTGTGGCGAGCACCTGATGAGGATGACAACCACACAAACAGAGACTCAACATTTTCAGTAACTCTGTTTCAATGACACGTTATCCTGTCTTCTTTTCTGTAATTCTAAAGACGATTGTGGCCTAACAGTTCTGCAGGGTTTTTAATGGTTAATGGAGCATTGTGAAGGATGAAGTGAATGTCGATATGAAACAATATACTGTACGTCTAATGGATATACCGCATGGTGACAAGCCCTTTCAAAGTAAGCTGTGACTAGTCACGTGAAGCCAGAAACACAAACCATAATGGGAAACCACACTGTAAAGCTACAGCTCAGGTAGAGTACGGCTGGATATCAATACAGGGTTTAAAAAACGTAGCAGTTCTCACCATATCAATCACCATCTTGCGGAGGGAGTCTTTCTGTTTCTTGCTGAGGTTTTGGAAGATGTCACAGTTGTCTTCTTGGAGCAGTTTGAAGCCCACAGCGAGGTGGTGATTCTCCAGCACTGAGGCATCATTGTACATCAGCGCCAGCTCTGAACCTGCACAGATGTAGGATGAAATTCCTTATATTGTGCTACAGGAAAACTCAAACAAAATTCTAGTTTCTTTAGTCTGCTGAATAACTGCTACACACTCTAAATACAATGACCAGGACCAAGCTCAGGTGCAGCTTAAGTAAAAAAGAGACAACGTTCAACCCTTTCTCATTTTATTTAAAAAAAACAGCCTTTTTCTTCAGATTATTCCTCAGGTCTACATATGCTGATGTCTTGTTCTGAAGCCTGTTGTGGTATTTGTACACTGAGACAAAGAGGAACCTACTGGTGTTTATTAGGAACTGGTTGGTGACTCCTGGGTGGTCGACATCATGGATGGCACTAGCAAACAGAGCAGCCATAATCTCCAGGTCTGTGAACACCGCCTGGGATAAACAAAGAACAGGAAACAATTTAACTCAACCAACACATTGATATTATATTGTATCTGTGACTCATTTTGAACAAAAAGTATCTCTATAAAGTGCACTAACCACTCTGAGACCTGACTACTGAAGCTGCATATCAAAATCTATGAAACTTATCATGTGCAATGTAACCATAAGCTACAACAGCAGTTTCCTCGGCTCACCTCTAAAGCAGGGGTAGACAGGAGGACGTGGGTGGACTGCACCACATCGGCAGCATGAACGTTGTTGTGATAAGCTACGTCCGCATGGTAGTGGTCCTCCAAGGTCATCATGAAGGTGACAAAGGTGTCGTTGGGGATCTTAAAGGTTTTTAGAAGGTCTCGCTCCTGTCCAGGTGAGGATGATTACGAGATGGGAAGCAGATTCACATCAATCACAAATAAAGTTAGTCTTTCTTTGTGGCAATGATTCACATGACACCACCAGCAGATTCTTCTTTAATCCAAACTGGGCGGGCAAAGTGTAAAATGCAGAAGCACTTCACAGTGACAGTAACTTCATTGCTGCAATTATACTTTTTCATAATCATGTCTTAATTGTTTGATGTTCAAAGTCCTCATGTCAATTAATAACTTCAGAATTTTGTTTGTGAGGTAAGAAGACTTTCAGTAGAAGGATCCTCCTACCTGGAAGACAGAGTACATGATCACCGTCAGAGGTCGGTTTCCGGAAAATTCTGCTATCTTAAATATATCCAGACCCCAACGGTTAATGTCCTCAATCTCCTGGAGAAGTAAAACAGAACATCTATAAGACACAGTGTGTTAGTGTGTGTGTGTGTGTTTCTGTCTGTGTGTGAGTGTGTGTGGACCCACCTTGGCCAACATATTCTCTTGTGGCGTGCTGACTCCAAATCGAGGGATGCAGGCGGGTGCTAAGCTGGGGCTCTGTGTCACCTTTTTCACACCACTGATCTGTGACATGGGCCTCTTCTTCTTCTCCTTCTCCTTAGGAGGTGGAGACAGGATCTCCACGTCATGTTGTTTCTCTGCAATGTGTACAAACAGACGTGGACGCACACTGTGAGATGTCTATCTTCAAGTGATTTCAAACATTCAGACTTGATCTTTTACTTGATTACTATAACTTTGCTGCATTCTCAACGTGATCGTGTCAGAGTCAAACTGATATCCACAAGGTTCTAATTTCTCTGTCAGTTATTATCAGTTATCCTTTATTTTTACACTATATTTACTTATTTTTACTAAAAGAACCTGTAAGCACCATGTCAACTGATGTTACCAAACCTCACCCACAACAACTAAATATTTTTCCAAATGGGTCAGGTATCTGTCCTCGACACCCTACTCAAGTTAACATACATCATACAAGGATTTATAGTTATTAAACACATATTATAGTACGATTCTCCTCCAGCAATTGAACAAACTGAAACAATATCTTGCCTCAATGTTCTTCAGCTTCAGTGGACAACGATTTTAAAGCTCATGTCATTTCTGGCTGCTAACATGATAGGCCTGCGATCAGTCCTTTCGAATCAGAAAACTATCATGTAGACGACATACAGCACTTAAACTGTGTGTATCTTCTCCAAACATACATTATGGAGGAATCAAATGACCAAATCACAAGCTATAAATCTCATTTATAGCTCACACCAACTGATCACATCTGAAACTGTCTATTTGTACATAATTTCAGCTGAGCTAAGACAATCTTAAGGCTAAATGTAAATCAGTTCACAAGTAAAAACAGGTGTCACATCAGGTGTAGATCCTGTCTGCAAAACACAAATCCACTTAAATGTTACACATAAAAAATAGCTACAGAAAAATGAGCCGTGTTCACTGTATCAACATGAATGGAATGTATAGCAGAAGGTACAGAATACCAGTTGTAGAACGCTAAGGATGATGGGTAAAACCAGGTTGTCAGCCTTGTCTTAAGCACAATGACAAAGTCCTTTTCATGTTTTTCCAAATGTGAGTTTGAAAAGGCTTCATCACAACTACAGCTTTTTTAACCCTCAGTGGAGGTTGTAATCAAAAGAAGGCAGCATCAGCATCATCTCCATCTGATCTGTTGACACAAAGGTGCTGCCCCAGCAGAAACGATAGTGCTGAAAATGACTCATCCGTATTTGTACAAACCAAGGAAATAATGATCCCATTGTGACATCACAGACTGTCTTCACTTCACGTCCACAGATCATCCTCAGTATTTCACATCCACGTTTACTATTAGAACAGCAGGAATGATTTCCTCAACAACATCCAGATCTGAGCCCCGATAACAAACACATGCCACCATAAGGACGTAGAGCGACCTGAGTGGCAGCATCACATGAAGAGCTGTCTGGCCTTCCTCACCTCTCTCACAGTGCCTCCTCTTCCTCACACCCAAAACCATGGGGTTCATTTCCAAACGCAGCCGGGCTCAACGCCGAGGCACTCATATCAAAACGGCATCCGATTGACAGCTCCATCCTCGTTGGGCTGGACCTCCATCCCCCCGGCAGGGCTGTTGAAGACTGAGCCTCCTATTGATGCAACACGCCGTCTAATAATATTGCACCCTGTTGCTACGACAACACCACACAATGTGTCCGGGAATGCTGTCGCCGCGCCTCCTTCTCGTTTAAGGAAGACAAAATCCTCACCTTCTCCATCCATCTCTATTAACAAACAGTCCTCCCCTTTACAATCATGCTCTCTTCACATTTTCTCTTAAATGTTCCTCCCTCTTTATTTCAAATACTGAAATTCCCCTCTTCCTGTTTCTTTGTTAATCAGCCAGTTTCACTTTCTTTCCTGCAAAAAACAACCTCTTCCCACTACCTTTCAAAAAATCTTCTATTTTACTTCTCCTCCTTCCTTTATTATCCATGTTTTTTTTTTTTTTTTTTACTTTCAATCCTCTTATTCTTCTGCTTCTCCCATTCTCTGCTCCAATAATACAAAATCATTCAAGACTTCCCTTTCCTTTCCGCATCTCATATACACCATGCTGGATGACACATTTCATTCACATTAGTGCAGCTTATTTTTTAACACTCATGTAATACGACTGACAGCAGAACAGTCAATTAAGCCTAATGATATAATGATGCAAATTGTCAGATTCAGCACCAGAGACACAGTTTTCACCAACATTTTTGAGATATTTCTAAATATAGTTGAACATATTTTGTCATCCACACTGTTTATATGAATGTGCGTGAACTAAGTACAACATACCTCTTAGCATATGGCAATATAATACAGCACCATAGAGGTTACATCTTTCTGAAACAGTTTCAACAAAAACTGAAAATCATTACTTCTATGAATGCACAATTATTTGCAAGACAGTTGTATAAGTCCACATCTGTTTTAGCAAACGTATGGTTTAAATCACTTTTCATTTAACGCAGAGGTCTTTGGTGTTCAAAAGCTGTCCCTTCCACAAAGTGGGCGTCGTTTCATTCATTTACTTTAGGTTTTGAAACTCACCTAGGAAGGTGTTGGCGATGAACTCTGACACCTGATTCCCTGAGCGGCTTGTCTCTGAGAGCTGCGTCAGCTCACGATTTAGCATCCTCTTAAACTGTGTAGACACAACAAAAACACAATTAGAAGTGTTGTTAGTCCTGGGGTCTGTTTCAGAAACAACCCCTAGTTTAATGCTGAACTCTGAGTTGACTAAGCCTGAGATGAGATTGGAAGATTTTGGTTCAAGAAAATCTGATCCGAATTAGCTCTTAAATCTTATCACAGTCACTGAAATGCTAAAACATGCACAGACTGCACAGCCTATTTTAAAAACTCACTTTCAGACATTCTGCAGCTGCACCAGGATCAGGCTCACGCAAAGATGTTAACATATCTCTAATATTAGGAATCATGTTCCATCAGTGCGACATGTAT
>OMLP01019440.1:0-10881 GCA_900302685.1 Spondyliosoma cantharus
CCCCCCTTCCTCTTCTTCCACAGACTCTGTGAGACTCTCAGTAGCAGCAGACGCACCTTTATAAAGGTGAGGGCGGCCAGCCGCCCACTGCCACACAGCAACATGACAAAAAGAATGATAATAACATTGGAGGAAAATGATTGCAAACAAATAAAAGAAATATTTTTATTTTTTTTTCGCGGGCACTCATGCCGCCCTGTCACGAATGCCGCCCTAGACGGCTGCCCATACTGCCCATATGAAAAACCGGCCCTGTGTGCTACTCAGATCAATTAATGACAGAGGTGGGAAGTGTACAAATACTTCTCACTGTTCTTAAGTACATTTTCAGGTATCTGTACTCGAGTACTGTATGTATGTTCCTGACAACTTTACACCTCTACTTACATTTTATGACAAATATCTGCAATTTTTTCCCTTTACATTTTCAAAACAGGCTAGTTACTTTAGTTTTAATGCCTTTGGCGGGAATTATCAATCTTTTTTTAGCCTTGGCATGCCGCTTTCCCAGCATCACAAGACTGAGTTCAACATGTGCAGACGCAGCAAGACGAAAAGGACATAAAAGATGTAACAAGATGGAAACAGACAGAGAGGCAACGTTGCCGCCGACGCCGGCGTAGGCTCTGAGAAACAAGATGTTCCCCACCCATGGCTGCAATTAAGTGTTACTCAGAAATCATACTCTCATACTTTGAGTACATTCAGAGCCTGTACTTTCTTACTTTTACTTGAGTAAACCGGAAGTAGAGTTTGGCTTTTTGTAAGGATGTGAATGACACTTGTTCCACTTTTTGCTCATTAGAATGACTTCAAACTGCTTGTCTGAATAATAATCATTATTAGAATTATTAATGAATCAGCTCAGCGTCGGATGTGTCTCACCCCTTTGTTCATTCATCTCCCAGTTTCACATTTCAACATTTCACAGATGCCACGCCTCTGACGTTAAATGTCTGATGTGCTTCCACCTGTCTGTTCTCTGATTTAAGTAAATATATGTATGGATTTTGTCTAATTTTGAGGTTAGAGGTCATTTCAAAAATGATTTTAACTCATTATTTCAACTGTTAACTAAGTGTATTTCATTTAGAAATGTTGTGATTTGAAACTTTTGAACAACTCCTTCCTTTTATTGTATTCCTGTATTTTTCCACCCAGTCAAGCTCTCTCTTCGTGTGAAAAGATTTCACACATTTACACGCTCATGAAATCCCAGATCTCTGTCTGATTGTTCAACGTGTGAGTTCACTTTGCTCGACATGTCTCGTCATCTGTGCAGCTCTCAGCCAACATTCCTGTCGTCCCTCTGCAGTCTTGTCTCCTCTGTGCAGGAAGAGGGGGAACTGATTTAATGATTCCAGGAAGCGTTAATCTTTATGGTTTACAGAAAGTCGTTTTTTGCTCCTTGCTCAATCTGGATGCAGAGGAGGTAATTCTACTGCAGACAATTAAAATACTTAAAATTTAACCACAAAGTATGCAATTGTAATTTTAGGGTTACAATGAGAATCATCCTTTACAAAAAACCTATATAATAATAGCTGTTTAACTGACTCAATTAGCAAAATTAAATTGATAATTGAATAATAACCTAATAATCCGCAATATAACTACAACAACAACAGCAACAAATATTACTAATTATATTCATAATAATAATCATCACCATTAACAACCAGGATGATGAGTTGAAAAAACATTTATTTTATGGGAAGATCCTCTTTCATCACATCAGATAAAAATGAGTTCTTCCGAAGTATGTCGAGAGCGTGCCTGTGGGCGGCACTTATAAAGAGATAAAGAGAATGCCTAAGAGTGCTTCTGTGTGGGTCTTATTACTCTCCTCTCTAGAATGGTACTGTAATGACCAGGGACTCTGGGAAACCCTGACACAACACGTAAATGAGACTCCCCTCTTCCCTTCTCCTAACCCTCAAAAACCACCAGCAGTAACGCATTTTTAGAGCTTTTTATTTAAAATCATATCTAGTACACAAATGAACACACTGGAATCCTGTCTGAGGAAGGAGAGCCCACAGGAAATGCAAGAGCCGGCATTTAAACTTCTGGCTTCGGGGCAGAAACCAATCAGCTCCCTGGACAACCTACACTCACTCAATAAACCAAACACACTGGCAACCAATCACACCCACACACTTACCCACACACATTAAATCACATACAATAGAAGTTTATGTGACCTCTTTGGTCGTGACAGGGACGTCGATGGAGTAAAGTAGATTCCCGGCTCCAGACAGCAGTCGCCAATACAGTACATAAACACTGGACAGCGGTGGTCACCTCCCTGGATAGTTGCTGCAGTCTGGTTGTTAAACAGGAGTGAAGATAAATGAATGTAATAAAACAGTCATCTGAGCTGAGAAAGGCATGAATTAATTAAAAAATATCAACACAAAACTTGGAGACATTTGTCTAAACTTGGAAATGAAACACACAAGATGCAGTCAAACCGAAATCTCAACTAGGAAGTTGTTGAATTCTAACATCCGTTAACGAATTATTTGATGTGCCGCCTTACCTTGAAATATGGCCAAACGTGCTTCCAGATTTTCGCTATCCATCATCTTTTTAGTTGCTGATAAATTAGGAGGCATTGACACAGCAGCATTGCATTATCGCAGTGTTCAAGTTTCCACCCTGAGTGTAACGTGGGAGGAAAATGGCCACCATGTAGATAAGGTATATGGTCTTAGATTTTGTAAAATGTGATGTTTGTTAAAAATCCACCAGAAAAAGTTACAATAAAAACAAAAACATCTTGTCTGATGGCAGAAAAAAAGATAATGTGGTCGTTAAATTCATAGGGTTCATCCTCTATGCAGCACGAGAACACAAAGTACATGTCAGTCTGGCAGGTTTTCATCAAGACATTTGTTCCATTGCTTCATTACAAGCAGGGCAATTACATTACCGAAAGTATCAAAAGCAAAGTCGCATTCCAACACCTGACTTGGGCCTTTCACTTCTAGTGAAACAAAGCTGCTGTAAACCGAGGAACGCATAAGGTGATGCATTCAGGTGTGTTCCAGTCAGTTGCATCATGCTGCTTCTTCTTTTGTTATCTCAGAAATGGAACTGTCACGATCACACGGTGTTCCAGTGTCGGTATGTGTGGCATGTTACTGGTCATGTCAGAGGTATGATGGTGGCGTTTCTGTTTGAACAGAGGTGATCTGTCTTCCGACTGGGCCGTTCCAATTTGAAGCGGCGTTGTTGAGGTAGTGGGAGGTGTGGGAAAAAGCTCAGATTAATAACAGTAAAAAATGTCAGATGTATGACTTTGCACCTGAAGGCAGCTCCACCCGGCCGGGCCTCTGGGTGTTTCCGGCTGTGCAAATACTTCAAATACTTTTCTAATCCTGGGTTTCTATAGCTCTGAGGGAAAATGAGCCCTTGGGATTTTTAAATAACTCATCAAAGGATTTTCATGTTACTCACCGATCGGACATAAAGAATAAATGCCGCGGATATCTGCCCACGTGAACGTGTCTTTACAATTGAGGAATGTAGCCTGCATATCACACAAAACCACAGATTTTCATTTTACTGTGCGCTGCTCTAAGAGGAACATTTCTATGTGGCAATACTGCAAACTTCTATTTTAATCAAACGATAATGCCTCATATTTAGAAAAATGTTCCCCCTCGAGTTACACATGATTCAAATAGCTTCACTTTCCAAGTACGCCTGTAATGTTGCTCCATTTGTTTCATTCAGTACGATGGAACAACACCAAACACTCTCTCTCTCTCTTCGGTCTCTGTTTTCTCTTTGTCTTCGGTTGATGTTTTCATGAGAGCTGTTCATTCATTTCCGTAAAGGGGTTCAGTAAACTGTTTTTTGGCTCCCTTTTTTTTTTAGCCTCTGGTACTTTCCAAGAACTTCCCTCCGCGGCAGTTAAATGCTGCCGGTGTTGTGAAAGCTGTTTAGTAGGAAGGAAGTATGATTAAGTGCTGTCATGTTATCCTGATGAGGCATTACAATGAGATATGATGGATTTTTATGCTCCACTGAGGAATGTTTTTTTGATGGCTCTGGTTTCCTCGAAAAATCATGACTTGGTCTTTTTGCTGCTTCCTGTCTGACGCAGCCAGGGAATCTCCCATCGAATACCTTTACTTTCTTCCTCTTCCCTCTGCTTTGTCCTCCCCCTTCTCCTTCTCCACTCTACAATATCAGCTCTAGCAAATCCCTCCCTCTCTCTTTCTGGTTAGAGCTGGATGCTTCCTGCCAGAGCTGACTCACTGTGTCGGTATGCAGAGAGAGAAAAGGAAGGGGAGGAGAAATAGAGGTGCGGGGAGAAAGAATCGTCCCTTTTTTCCTCTTCAGCCCCGATCATTTTTCCTCTCGACTCTCTAAGAAAAAAAAAAACTGTTCACCTATTTTCTCAGCACTCTTT
Source organism: Spondyliosoma cantharus (assembly GCA_900302685.1). Classification (NCBI taxonomy): domain Eukaryota; kingdom Metazoa; phylum Chordata; class Actinopteri; order Spariformes; family Sparidae; genus Spondyliosoma; species Spondyliosoma cantharus. Next base: position 4,424 of record OMLP01019440.1, read on the forward strand.
CATTTTCTAAAATGGTATTTAAGCAGAAACGCCTCATTGAGATAAAATATATCTCTTCTTTTTAAATTACACTGGTCACATTAGGCAAAAACAACAGGGACATTTTGGGCTTACAGGGAAACACGTACAGAATCACAAGACTGGAATTAAACAAAATATGACTAAAATAATTCATAAAATTAAGCACAAGAATACACGTATCTTTTAAACAATACCTTTATGATGTAAATTAGATGGATGCAAAGAAGAAACAGATGAGACAGAAGAGATTACGAAATCTGCCTTAAGGTAAAGGGATGTCAGTGTGGATTTCTAATATTTCTGTCTGCTCGGTCCTATAAACTGTCCGAGCTCGCCTTGTTGTTCATCAGTATAAACCCAAACATCACGGGACTGCAGGAGAAGACAGTGTGATAACAGACGGACAGACAGACCGTGTACTGCAGCAGATGAGCTCATCAGAGCAAGAACAGCCTCATCAGCTCATCACATGAGCCTCTGCTACTAAGGCAAAGGCCCGAAAAGGAAACCTCTGCAGCTGAACAGGTGAGCATGCAGTCTGTGATGGAGGTCTGCTGTTCCACCCGGCCTACAGATAACAGCATGCATTGTGCGTGAGATTGTTAATCGAGCTTGGCGGTTTTGTTTGAAAGACTTTTACAGGCTTGACGCGATGAAACCATTCGGCATACTTCACAAAAAAAGATGTGATTTAAGATAAATCGTTACAGATATTTGTTTTCTTTCACACCCTTTGATTTTCTCGAGTGCTTTTGGAAAACATGACACTGAATTTACACCACAGGCTGCCATGAAAGGCCGCTGATCATATCGTATGACCCGTTCTAGCTCCTGAGCAACAACAGCTCAGAGGAAAATGCTCAAGAAAAGCTCTTACAAAAAACCATGTCCGATTCCTCCACATCTGCCTTGACCTCTAGGTGTATGGATGTTTCACAAAGCTCTTCGTGTCTACAAAGAAAAATCATAGAAACCATGCTGTAAAAATGGTCCTAACTGCATCAGCCTGTGTTTACAAGTGAGTTAATATAGCTGAAGTGGGTTTGGAGTGACTATACTTGTTGTGTATAAAGAGAAGTCACGCGAGGTAGCTGAGTGGAGAGATTCCACTGAGGTTTCTAGTGCTCATTAGTGTGTGTGTGTGTGTGTGTGTGTGGGCGGAGAATGACCACAGCTTCCGACCGGCAGGTGGGCGGTGAGGTCATCTCTTGCTTTCATTTCGCATTCGTATACAAACAGTCACGGTTTTCTTAAAATAAAAAAAACGTTTAACATGCGTCGTACCGTCAGACAGATGTTTCTACTGTTTATTATACATTTAATATAGTAAAGCTGCTGGCAGGAGTGTGTGTTTGTGAGTGTGCACTGAGGTGTAAATACTGAGATGTTGTTGAGCGGAGCGTGTTATCATGCTGATACAGCCTGTTAGTCACACGGTTCGCAGTCGATGAAACAACATGAAGAACCACAACAACAATAGTAGCAGGTCACAATGATAACACACAGCTGAAAACATTAGGATGACACTGTAGATTCATAAATATTACACACAATCCTTCCATATGATCTCATACCAGCGGGTTATGGTGATTTTTAAAGTTGTGCAACAGCTCACCTACAGTATTCACTCCTACACTTTGTGTTGCTCACAGTTTACATCACAGCTGATCATTTTGCAGTCGACACTGAAGAGTTCTGATCTGAAGATAGGATTTAAATCAGTTGTTTCCCCCAACATTTTCAAGCGATCACTGATTTCTGTTCATTTTCATGTAGTATGAGGCGACTTGCTGGCTTACAAATCCTGCTGCCTGTCGTTTAACTCATGCCAACATCAATTCTACATTGACATGTTATCTTGAAAGGTGGCACACAAAAGCCTTTCCCTGTCATTGTGCTCTTAAACTTTTATACCATACAGAAATGATTGAAAGCCAACAAGGTCTTCTCAAGAATGACCTTACAACTGATAAAATGCAGTGTTATAATTCAGTCAGTTGTGTTTTTACTGCAATAATTCAGCCCATAACGCAGACCAAGCTCCTCACCCACCTCAACATCTACTGGCTGAGTTGCTAGAACAAAAATGTTAGCAGTTAACATTTCTACAAACCACTGATTGTTCAAATTTGTCTATGTCATAGGCTACGACTTGTGTTGTCATTTCCACAAAATGTGTTATGTCACGTTCAGTTTACATGTTTATTGCCTGACTTTTTCATGTCTAGAAGTGGAGGGGATGGAGGGTGGAGCACAGACGAGGAGGCCGGCAGGCTGCTGCCGTAAGAGTCTGCGTTTCAACATTTATAAGTGTGAAACCACTGGATATTTTAAGACGATCTGTGGACAATTTCCAGCTGTCTTTGTGGCCACAAAAAACATATTTTTGATGGGAAATTGGGTCATCTTCAGCCGTGTTTGTGGTGAACAAAACAGCTATTTTTTTTAAACATGAGTTTTTTTCTAATCCTTACTAAGTGTTTTCTGTGCCTAAACCTAACCAGACGATAAGCATAGTGTTGTGACAAGAGAAAAATAGAAAACTGAAATGTTAAGTTTGAACTTTTCTGTGGTTTTACAGAAAAGCACTTTGCCAAAATTTATTCTGGCAAGTGGATTGAATCTACTTTGTGATGTCAGGAATTCAGAACCTGAAACCAGACTGTGTTATAAGTCAGTGTGTTATCATTGTGGCTGGCGGTTTAGACATTAACTTTTATGTAAATAGTTTGGGATGTAAGCTTGTCTGACCTTGGCTGGACGTACACACAATCCATTGGGTGTCATTCAATGCAAATTAAAAGCTTAAAAAGGTCAGGGGGCCAAATCATCAAATCATCAAAAACACGACATGTAGACAAAAATAGTGCCATTTAACATGTTTTATCTAATCTTGTTTTTATAAGCTAAAAACTGAAAGAGAACGATGAGATTTAAGGTGATTTTCCACTGTAGCCTGACTGAGCAAAACCAGGTGAGATAATAAGGCTCAGACAAGTTCAGACTGGACTGAATAAATCTCTGCTTCTTCTTATTGAGTAATAACCTGAACACAGAGCTGCATGTGAAGGGCTGAAGAGTTGCTGCTGACTTAAATGCTGGTTGAGATTATAGTCATACATAATGACTTTATGTTTACATAAGGAACCTTTTCTCCATTTATTGGAGGTTTTTGGTGTTTGATTTGTCATAAGAGTGTTTGTATACCTTCTGTAGAAGACCTTCTTATCTTTAATACACAAACTGCTGTACTGCACTTTTACATCAGTGCAAAATGAAGAAATACTTTTGGCTGGGCAGCATTACTGGCTGAGAAATTAAGAGGATGTAGTTTCAGTACATTTTGGTTAGGTTCCTCTGAGCTCCTTCCAGGAAACAGCTAAACAACGTCAACATTTTATTGCACAAAAAGGTTTTTACAAACACACTTTATTAGACAAAATCAACTTTCAGCTTTTAATCAGCTTTTAACTGGAGGTTTTAGCTGGGTTTGGTAAGAATAATAAAAAACAGGAAAAGCAAGCTAAATCTATCTAATCTAAGTATTCAACTTAAAAAAAAAATTCCCACCCCTCCCTTGTGAGTCACTCCAAAGCACATGAAGCAACACTGCCTGACTACACAGACACTGACTGGCCCGTAGCTCTCATTGGCCAGCTAGACGATGTGTTAGCTTCTAGTTCTCTATATTCAACAAACTGTTTTTGCTTTTTGAGTCTAATAAATACATAAACAGCTCTGTTCAATGCAGCAATCACATGAACACAAAGAACATAGCCATCATAAATGTACCTTAATTTGGAAAGGCTACCTGACAATTTCTCCTACTGCATTAGGTGTGTGCTTTGTGCTAACAGGATTAGCTTGTTTTCAGGGACTGTTTGCTTGGTGCTAACATGGTTAGCTTGTCTTAGGGGCTGTGTGCTTGGTGCTAACAGTTTTAGCTTGTCTTAGGGGCTGTGTGCTTTGTGCTAACAGGGTAAGCTTCACTCAGGGGTTGTGTGCTTTGTGCTGAAGAAGGCTGTTGCTTCTGTCACGGCTCTGTTGTATGGCTAATACATGTATTCCTGTGCTTGGCTTGTACTACTTAGCAGTTAGCAGCTGAGCGATAGCCTGTCACTGCTGCTGCTCACTCATTATTTGGCTCAGGGGCTGTGTGCTTAGTGCTACTGAATTTGATGCTCATATAAATGTCAGTGGGAATTTAAATTAGTTTATTTTTTTAAGAAACTGAAAAAGGATTTTAGTGTCAAACATTCAGTCTTCTTTAACAGAACAAGGACGTGAACATACATGAAAGTGGCACAAATCTGAAATATCTGCCCTAGTGTTTGTGTCTGTCATGTAAAAGCAGACCTGCGTCACATATGAGGAAATGACATCAGATATTAAACACTTCACAGTTTCTCAGGCCCCCCCCACCCCATATTTGACATACCTGTCACATTACCTGCCAAAGGGTACACATAATGATGTGTACATGGCAACCTCCAACATCAACATCAACACGTCTTCCCCAGAAGCCCTGAGGCGATGGTTGACCTCAGTCAGCGAACATGACATCATCGCAACTCGGCACGTCTATCTATGAGGCAACTCATCAGCTGTGAATAATCTTCATGAGCTATGCAAATGAAATGAGTTACTTTACATTAATCATTAGAATAACAGCGCAGTCTGCAAGGTTCTCAGACACTAGGACATTGTTACTCATCACTGGATGAAGCTGTCATGTAACCTGGACCTGCAGCAGCTCCACAATGACGGGCTCATGACTCAGATGCCAGCCCATTTTATAGCTCGACAATAAAAAATTAAAAGTGAAAAAAAAATAAAAGGAAAGTGAGTCTGCAGAGGAAAGGTTTCCTCAGAGTCTGCAGAAATGTATTACAGACTGAAGCTGAAATCCCAAATATCCATCTTTATCTACAGTAGCTAAGTATTGGCATAGTTCTACATGCAGTAGCAGCAGTATTAAGGCTCCAGTATACTTGCCACTCTCGACCTGTCGCAAGACAACGTGACGTCAAAATGATGTCGATCTCGCTGGCGAGCCAGGATTTCGGGCCGGTCGCACCAGGTCGCGCACCACTCTTTTTTTTTCAGCGGCGCGCGACAAACCGGAAACAGGAAGATGAACGAGTTTGAGGGCAGGTACAGGTATCTGTACGATTGTTTATCTGTTTGCTAATAAACCGTGTTTTTACGTAAGTGCTGTCTGCTGTTGTTGTGGTCAAAGATGAGTGAAATTACGTGGCTGAAAAACTAGCGTGACATAATGCTCAAAGCGGCATTAAGTTATAAAAACATAATTTATTAAGATAGATACTTACAAACATACACTCTGGAATGTTGATGGCTGACCCAGGTAGAGGTGCAAATGTGTGCCAGTGGTGTAGAATAATAGACAGCCAGGTGCACATGAGGACACTATTCATATGATAACTGCTGCCATACACTCTGGAATGTTGATGGCTCATCCAGTGACTGTTGTCATTGACGCCAATGCTGCTGCAAGTTCTTCCATTGTTTACCTTTTTATTCTTCTAGTGCGTAGAAATAGCAAAGTCGGTAGCCTTTCCTCAGTTGCGACACCTCTGTTCAGGAGAAGACTGCAACTATTGCAGCGACCACCACGCGCAAGTATATCTAGTTACGGCACTCCTGTGACGTCACGTTGTCGCGCGACAGGTCGAGAGCGGCGAGTATACTGGAGCCTTACTCTCATCCATGTGAGAACAGATTCAGGAGTGTGGCTGCAGGGATTTGCTTCCATTTAGACATAGTATTAGAGAGGTCTAACACTGATGGTGGGTGATGAGGTCTGACTTGTTCTAGTTCATCATCAGCAGGCCAGTCAAGTTCCTCCACAGGTTGTGTGTCCTAATGTTGTAATGTAGTTTAAAGGCACCTGACTTTGTATGAAGTTATTTTTAATCTTTCTTCTAAACCAATCTTGTGTCAACGTCTCTTTGCAGTTGAAAAGATTTTGTGTTTACAAAGCTCAGTTACAAGCCAACTCTAGAAAATATGCATCTGCAGGAAGTGTAAAGACCAGTTTCTGGGGTGCTTTTTGCAGATTAATATTCCATAAAGAATATAAAAAACATTTAGCCCCAGATAATTTAAAAAAATTGAAGCCTCAGGTAAAATATGATTATTTGAAGCGTTGCATAATTTTGCAAAACAAGATTTTTGGATACCTTCTGATTTAAAAATAGAGTTTGTAGTTTTAAAAAAAATTTATATTCTATTAATACTTGCAAATTATGCAGATGTCTTGATTATACATCTGCAAGAGACTAATCTAACTACACTAAACTATAATCTAATAAATAAAATATTCTCTTGGTGGAAGGAAGATATTCAGAAAAACAGTCAAGAACATTTTGTGCACTTCAGTGAAAAGGCAGGAAACAGGAACTTTGTTTAGACAT
>OMLP01019440.1:10901-27940 GCA_900302685.1 Spondyliosoma cantharus
CATAATAAATAACTAAACAAGACATTTAGACAACAAACAGTGTCAGTTTCAGCTCGGTGGCCTACAGGAGTGACAGTTTTCCTTGACATAAACTTGTAAAACATCCAGTTTGCCAGCAGGCCTGTTAGTGCAGTTAGAGTCTATGTGTAAATTACACAGAGATGAGTTCAAGTTTTCAAGAGTTCAAGTTTTTTTTGTAAGTGTTCACAGTTCTTTTCTTTCTTTCTTTCTTTCTTTCTTTCTTTCTTTCTCGCGTCCCTCTGCAGACTGTGTCCTCCTCCACTCTCAGGGGGACCTCTGGCAGGGACAAGCCGACTCATGGAGCGCCCTCCTGCTACGCGGGACGCACCGCTGCTCTCCAGGTACTACTCAGGATCATCTCCATCTCGGCTCATTTTCGATCCAAGAAGCCCAGACTCGGGCGGTTTACAGTTAAACCAGTCCTGGTGGGCTTAGTTGTCGCTGCCCAGTCTGTGGTAGACCAGCAGAGCCACCATGTAGCTCTTCCCGGCGCTCTGCTCGAACCGGCTGGTCTCTGTCTCCTCGCTGGGCTTGGTGCAGGGTGCGCTCGGGATGATCTGTTCGCTGGACGAGCTGCCGTCCTCGCAGCTGCTCGGGAAAGCTGACAGGAGCTCGGAGTCGGAGCTGAGTTCTGCGCGCTGGAGCGCCCGCTCCTCCTCAGACTGGAAGGTGAAACCATGGTAGTCGCTGACCGGGCTGTCTGAGCTGCCCAGCGGCGTCTCGGCGCAGGGCTCCTCGGTCCAGATCTGCCACAGGACCACCAGGCACAGGATGACCAGCCAGCGCTTGGCTTGGCTCTTCTCCGGTGGTGGAAGGTGCATGCGGACTTTAGCGGGGTACATAACCCGAGTGCAGCGCTTCTTCGGCCGGATGGGCACGTAGGAGCGCACGGCGGTGGCCTGAGCCGGAATTCGCTCGAAGGTGAAGACCTCGGGCTCCGTGCTGCGGGTCGCCATCCTGGAGGAGGCGAATCTCTCCCGCTGGAGAGTCAGAGTCGTGCTGTTTGACCGTGAGTACATTTTCCTTGAGCTTTGCTTGGCTTTCTCTCTTGGGGATCGCTGAAAGTCAGACGTGCCTACCACAGCGGAGAGCTCACAATTTATATGTTTCTAGCTCAGGTTGTGCTTTTAGAAACGCCCATACAAGAGGCCACTCCCTGTGGTTTGGCTCAAAGCACCTTATTGCTCAAATAGGAAAATAACATTGGATTTACATATCTCCTCAGTTGTGGCCGCGGCTCAGATTCCAGCGGGACTGTGAGAGGCTGAATCATCAGGGTTTGGTTGAATAATCACACTTAAGTATGTGGCAATAAATACGATAGAGGAATGTGATCTAAAAAGTATATTTCAGTGAGAAAAAGATAATTCTTGATATAATCCACAGCATGAAAATGTATTATTCAATCGTGAAAATATGATCATAATCAGCCCAAACATTATTATTTTATTTATTTTATGTCACACATATTTGTTGTAAAAGTGTAACCTCTAGTCATATTCACATGATATTCAGGAGCACCAGTCATTCAGAGGACCTTTAAGGTTTCAGTTGACTGTAAACACTAAAGAAAGCACTTACAGTACGTCTCCAGTCACATGCGAGTGCTGGAAACTTCCTTCAGATCATCTACACATCTTCGATTTTTTTTTTTTATAATTTACTCAAGTAAGACTTAACAAGAAGAGAATCCTTAACAACAACATTGAATTTCCCTCTGGGTAACCTCCCATTTCATTTTTGTCCTACAGGCGGATGTTGGATGTGCCATGTAAGATAAGAAGAAAAAAAAGGGGGAAATTAAAAAATACACTCTGCCTAGCGTGATTTATCCTGCGCCTGACACACACTCAGATTTCATGCCTGGTCTGATAATAAATCATGCTAAACCTTCCAAGTCGTCGAAAACTCCCTCCCAGCACTGTGATGATGTGAAATGTGCCAAGCTTCAAAAATGGAGTCATTCAGGGAGTGTGTAACAACACCAAGGAGTGTATTTTTAACCAAAATGACTTCACACAATTTTGACCCATAGACACTGAGATACAGCTCAATGAAACGGCTGCTGATGTGCCACTGCGGCCCATTAATTTAGATTTGGTGAAAGGTTGATTTCAAGGAAAGACAAACACAAAAACAGCCAATAATACAGCGGCATCGGTCTATTCAGAGTGAATGATTGTGAGCGTATTGTGTTTTGCGGTGCATCTCCCCTCGGCCCACTTGGGCTTACAAGACACCGTAAACTCATACGCCAGTGCTGCGTATACATTTTTAAACAATAAAAAGGTGGCAGAGAAAGAACTTAAAAAAACATTCCCAAGCAAATTTTCACACATTTATTGTCGATCACAAACTAACAAAGATAACAAAGCATCGATGGAAAAGTTCACTATGTAACACTGGAGAAATTAGAGTAAAGACAAGTTAGATAGTTCAATGTGCCTTCTTTTCCAGGCTTTTGTGAAAAAGTTAGCAAACTAAAACACATTAGACAATTAGACTTATATGGTTTAGACTTCATTTTTTTAAAAGAAAAAAAAAATCCCAATCCTCGAGGGCTACATCCGTTTGATGACTATTCGAGTTGATTCTAAAAATATCTCTACTTGCCTTAAAATGTATACTATACGGGGGTTTCTGGTGGTTTCACAACATGTGATTTTTTGTCACCCTGTGAGCTGTGTGGTCACTCTGACTGGTGAAATGGTGACTACCGGGGCAGTCCAAATTCAAAGAGGAAGACACTGCTTTCACCCTTTACAATTTTGCAGAATCACTCACAGAACCGATGTGTTGACATGCCATTTCAACCCGGTTGCAGCTGCGCAATGCATTCAAGGCTTATAGCAGTTCATGTCGACACAGGTGACAAGATTTCCTGCAAATATTTGGCCTCCAGTTGCCAGAAAACATTATGGACCTTCAAAATAAACGAATGAACGCCCTGTTAGGCTCAGGTAAAGAAAAGATGGAGTAGCTGATGAGATAGAAATCTTTGAAAAAAACTGCAAATGAAGGGAAGTTTTGATAATTGTCAACAAAGAGCAGAGAGTTCATATATTTAGCAGAAATACAACAAACTGTCTCGTCGTGCACAGCAGCTTGTACGGCATCCTAGGAGTTAAAACGTCCACATAACTCCAAATGTGTTCAAATTCAGGTTGTCGAACAGAGAAATAACCATCTCCTCAGTTTTTTTCCACAACATGAATTCTTATTTTTCTTCCTAAAATGGTGAACAATTAAGATTCATCCATAACTGTAAATTGCTAAAATCTTTCATGGCTTGCAGTTCCCTGGAAGCTCTGCAGACTCTGTTACAGCTTGTCGAGTTTCATTTTGTCAGTTTTTCACAGCACTGCCAGATCATGTTTCGACATATCCTGACCCAGCATGTCGCAGCTGACATTATTGTAGGTCACCACCTCTCAGAAAAGTTCAGTTACATCAGATCGTTCCAGTGAAAGCTGAAACAACAGCCCCACGTAGGAGATGTGTGTTATGAAATGCTCAGGTGTTGCTTTTTGTGTGTCATACAATAAAAAGATATTCCGTTCTGTTTTCTTGCCCGCTTTTTCCCTCACGGGGTTGCGGTGATGTTGTTGTCCCCCTTCTTCAGCGGGATTACTGGAGCCTATCCCAGTGACTCGTTGGGCGGAGGCCAGGGTACACCCCTGATATATAAAAGATATAAAACAAGTAAAGTAATATTGGGTTGAGTTAAGTGCAATGGATGAACAGTGCATAGTTGGTGCATTTAAGTGAAACATGCATCGATGCACATGTTCACTGTCAGTGACACAGTATAAGCAGCTAGCTGGTAAATATAGTGGAGTGTTTGGTCCCATTCAGCCTCAGTATTTGATATGCTTCACTCGAGGAAAGAGTGCGCTGTTATCCCCATTTCCATCATTCCTTTTCTCTCATTCCGCTCTAGCGTTTGTGTGGCCCTATAGAAAACCTTTAAAATGTTTGTTTGCAATAACTTCCAGGTAGAAAAGCAAGTTAATTGTCTTTTTTCATGATGTTATTTCAAAATGCGTACATGTCATTCATCTAAAATGTACGTTTGATCCTTTCATATCACATCAATAGCATCACTGGAGGAGACCTTAGGTTGGAGACCTAATTTTACCATCGGGCCACAAAGACAATGACAGCTTGAGTTGACCCGAAACTAGCAGGTAGGCTGAAATAGCATTGTTGGATGGATATCAAAGATGCCAGCAAAGCAACTCAATTCACTTCCTGGAGCTGCTGCTTCGACTGCTGACTGTGTTGGTGAGCAGCCAAAACCTTAGCCAAACTGCAAGACCTACTTTCCTGTTTGTTCCTGTCTTTTGAATACCTTTACCTCACATTGCAAAAACACCTTGTCTAATCATTTTTATCATCATTGTAAGCTAAAACATTAAGTTTTCTCACACTCTTTGGGCCCTGTACATAAACTATAATGTGTGATCTGAGTCCAAAGTGCGAATTTTGGCCTATCGGTTGCACTAAAGACAAAGTAAGAAACTCACAAAAACAATGAGAAATGGGGTCCATGAATTTCTACAGAAACCCTTGCGATGATGTGTTTGCCCTTTACTACATTATCTTCTCAATAACTAAAAACACTTTACTGGGAATCCCCTCCTCCTCCCAGTCACTCAGTACAGTTGGGCACATCAACAGTGTCGCTGTATATGGATCACAGTGTGTGTACGTGACCTGAAACAATTACGCTCTCTTACTAAACAAAAATAAACGGTTGTTGAATGGTGAATTGGTTTTTCACAGGAATAGAATGATGCATGAGGAAGACGTGAATACATTTGATGACATCACTCACAGGCAGCTTTGTTTCGCTGCCAGCAGCCTCATGCTTATCTCTCTTTTTCTCTTCTCACGCCGTGGTATTTCCCCTTTGATAAAATATTTTTTGGGCACTTCTATTGAAGTTGACATGCTAACCAGCTAGCCTCTAGCCTCAATTAGTCTGATAGTAAACAACAGCAGAGCTCCGCTGGTGTCAGATTCAGTCTATATGACTACTAGCTGCACTGTTAACTGAGCCTACAAGCTGACAACAGTTACTGTTAGCAGCAGTTTCCCTTCATGCTGAAGCTCACTTCAGACTGCAAATGTAAGCCACAATAAATCACTGCGTCCCATTTCAAGTAGCAAGAAGTTGTCACATAGCTTTGCCTCATGAAGCTGCTTTTACTTCCTGCTTACAGCTGGAAAATGTAACCACATCCAGCTTTTTAGTCCGCAGTTGTGTTAAGGCCTCGTTGATTCTGGTTGAGGCCAGAAAGTGTGGTCTTTCTAAAGGATGGGCTGTTTCATTTTTGTTTGATGGTGTGTTTCCGCATGTTTTCTGTCAGTGTCAGTCCCAATAAAGACCTTTGAAGGGAAACTTAATGTGTTGATGTTGTGCATGTTTAAAATACCTAGGAGATATTTCTGTTCCTTTTGTTTGACTGTGAGCATCAGCAGAAAGAATCACAAGCATCTGAATCTGCTGCAGGACAGGGAGGCCATCAGCATGACATCACTCACGCACACACACACACACACACACACACACACACACACACACACACACACACACACACACACACACACACAAAATAAAAAATGCATGCTACACACACCCTGTGGTAGGAACCTTGACTGAGCGTCTAGGTGACCGGAGGAGAGTGAGGCCGGAAAATGTGTCACAACCACTCACACTTTTCTCTCAGCAGGGTGTGAGATTCCTGACACTGTATATTGATTTGTGCACGCAGACACACACACACACACACACACACACACACACACACACAGTCTACTGTACCAGTGTTTCCATATATGGCAGGCAGTGAGGCGAGCCATCATTACGGGTAAAAGTGAATGAAATGCTCGATGATACGCAATGATTAGGTGGTCAAAGGTCAGGTCCAACCCACTGTCCCAGATTCCCAGTGGTCTACCAATTAGACATAATCCCTAAAATGTCATCATAACCATCGCACATTGACGATGAAGCTTAGCACTCAGTTAACACTTCTTTGTCATTATACAAAGATATTTTAAAATAATTGACCACAGGCCAAAGAAATGACAAAGTAAATTCCAAAGACTAAATTCTGGGCTGGACCTTCTGGAAAAACCTAAATTGAACCTGATTGCTAAATCTAAATTGATGTTTGTGTCCTGTCATGGGCAACATGTTCTCCAAATTCCTCAAAAACAGCAACTTCGTCAGTGGCCTCAAGCTTCAATCTATGAAAACTATGAAAACTCTCTAGCGCAAGTTTTGCACGTAAAGTGCTAAGTTAGCAATAAAACGTAATATACAAGGTCTGGTTACACTTTCATAATGAAGTTTGTTGATGCACAGCTACCATACGATCACTTTCAGAATGTTATTAATGTGGTCAAATGGTCAAGGTTTGGTTAGGTTCAGGCACCAGATCTACTTGGTTTGGTTCAGGGAAACATCTGGTCGGCTTTTCATTTCAGACATGGTTCTTGTGTTCATCATTTGTTGCCAATAAACCTAATGTGTTGCAATCCAGACCTGCTGTCCAACCCTTTTGATGTGTTCTTCATACCAGTTTGTGCCTGTATATGAAAACATATCAAATCAAATCAAATCATTAAATGCTCTGTTTTCTGTATTCAAATGCATCCCTCCTTTCTTCTTCATGGCCAATAAAATGGCACCACCATCAGTGTCTACAAAAGATAATATAACTTGCAGAGCTTTTTTTATTCTCTTTTACAAAAATATATTCAAGTGCATGAAGGACCTTGCTCCAAACCTACTCTGTAATTTAAAAAAAAAAAAAAATTAATGGAGGGGCCATGAAGCTTATTAACAAAAATGGTGTAGACTTCCAGTGTGCAGAACAACTTTTGGTCAGTCATCTTTTTCGCTGACAGGATCACAGGTATCAAATATATTAACACCTAAATTGAAAAACACAATCAAAATTTTAACTACTGTTGAAATAATAACCTGTAGAAAACAACAAAGATGCAAATACTAAGTTTTGAGTTGGATCAACTGGTCGAATAAGTATACAAACCTACATAGAAACGTTAACTTGTTTATCTTATCTGTTTCATCTGATATGTTGCTTATATCCTGAATCTGGTTGTTTAGCTGTTGATTTAAAAGTGCTTTATTGTCCTGGTCTATATATAATATAGAAATATTCTGAACAGTTAGGATGTTTGATCGATGATGCAATGTTCTATATACAGTCCCGATCACCACCTTGCTCTGTGATTAGTGCTGGGCTGTAGTATACATAGTATGTATAGTCTAGTCTGATGTTTACACATCAGTCACAAATCAGTCCAGTTATCACAGCCTTTACATCATGTCTTTTAATCTCCTGTGTACAAGGTTCAAGTGAATGAAGAGCTCTTGTTTTATACGTGCACAACAAGTTCACACAAGTCTGAGTGAGAGTCTGAGTGTTGTGCAATAGCCTGGATGCTGGTGGAACCAGTCGTGTCAGAGATTAATGTGTTTCTCAGGAATCAGACAGTAACATAAACTGTGGTTTCACTTTTAAAAGTTTCGACTGTCACTCTTCCACGGAGGTAGATCTCATCTTTCTATGCTTTATCCTGAGTCTAGACTCTACAGGGAGATTTCATAACCGAAGGGTGTCTGTCCCGAGCAGCAGTTAGATAAATCCGCCCATGGAGTCCAGATACTGGCGGCAGCAATGGCTGATTTCTCTGCTCAGACCAAAAGGCAGAGGAAATGATAAAGCTGGAGAATCTGCAATGACTGGGTGGTGACGGGAAGCTGGAATGGACACGCAGCGCAACAGCCTGAATCATAAATCATATCTAGCAGCAAAATGATTGTAGGTGTGCTGCAGTGCTATTGGATAGATGAGACCTGTCGATGTGAACAGCTGATTATCAGTGACAACCCCAGGTGATGACAGCAGGAAATTATAAATGAGCATGCATGAGGGGAGTGAATGACAGGATGGAATGAGAAATAAACTAAAGGCCTAAGCATGCAGAAGAGTAGCCTTCCTGATCTGAAAATGGCCATGTGTGTCATTTTTGTAACGACTGTCCAATGTATTTTGCCATCAAGAAGTGAGGAGTTGTGTGTGACATGTTGTTTTTTTAAACTACAGGAAGTTAGTTGAAATTAAAGGAACTAATCAAAAGTTTAAGGAGACTTTGGTGTAGAGCTGTGGGTAACATAGGGTCCCAAAACGTTCTAGACATCTCCCCAACCTCCAGCTCAGCTTCTGCAGTTTTTTTCCACTCTGACAGTAAACTGAGGAGAAACCTCTCTTATAACAACAGCAGTTTTCTTGTCTGTAAAAACCCTCCCATGTGTTATTTTAAAGACGTTATTCTACTTTCGCCGCATGTGTTTCATTTCCGCCAGACGCAGTGAGCTCACAGCTCCGTCTGCCGCCTGGCATTCAGAACTTCCACTGAGTTTACGTTCTGATCCAGCTCTGTCGGCTTTTTTCCACTGTTACTGTAAAAGATTAAATAACTTCCAGTAGAGCAAGCGCTGTGTTTTTTTTTTCTCTCTCTCTCTTTTAACAAGTGGGTTTAGATTGAGTCAGCTTTCTAATGTTGACCGCATTGGCCGGTTTTAACGTGTGTTTTCTCGCGCTGTGTTTTGTTTTGCACTAACTGTTTCTGATCCTTCAGACGACCGAGGAGTCATGGATGATTTCAGTCAGCAGACACACGCGCACACGCGCACACACACACACATTGTCTGGTCACTTTGCCTGAACACACGGCTGTCAGTTCATTATGGTGACCATGTGATGTGGGTCACTATTGTGCGGTAAATATGATCAAAGACACTTTTGATTGGCCGTGCTGGCTCGTCGCTGGCTTGTTGCCATGTGAACGGGCCTACGTGCAGAACAGGGCAGCGCCCTGCAGACGACAAGCGAGGTGACGATCCCCCTTTCACTGTGGCTCTGCCCACGCAAAGACCCCTCCCAAAACCAGGTCACATGTTTGTCTCTGTTGTTGCCATTCATAATGTTTGTGTTCATTAATTCTGTAACTTGTTAGCATGTTTTTGGTGTTCTAAGGACAGAGAGTGATATACAGACAACAACAACATCCAAGGGAAATATGTAATGTTGTCCTGTGTACATAAGCTTTAATTATTCACTTGTATGGAAAGTTTTGTTTCTATTTTTGTTTGATTAAATAAAAGTTGGGTGCAGAACTTAAAGGATGACAAAGATTTGAAATATACTTTAATGTCACTATAATCCACGTGGGGCTTTTTCTGAATCTAGACCACTAAATCCGACAAAACAATCCCAAACACCAGCTTTTCCTAGAGCTTTAACAGTGGAGGGATCTGCTGACTTACAAGCTTGGTTATACAAATCATAACAATGTGTTTGAAAGTCTTACAAAATGATAACTTGGCAACTATCTTGATGATTACTGGGTTAAGGAGGGTCTTATGAGCAAAACAAAAGGTCAAAAACTGTAAATGAAAAGTCGAAACACTGTCAAGCTTCTATTCCAAGATGCAGTACTTGAGCTCAGTCTTATAATATATACGAATCATGCAGCAACGCCCCTGTTTCCTCTGAAAATAACTGAGTGAAACTCTTCCAAGGGATTAGAGGTACATTTGCATGAATTGTTTTGCGCGTTAGGAATTTAATTTCTCCCTTTTAAAATCCAATTTTGTCCTGATTTTTATACCACAAAACTCTTCTGACCCACGTGAATAAGGAAAGCACATGTAAGTGGTCTAGTTTCAAGTAAGCCAAGTTTCACAGCCCATATTCATACAGATGGAGCAGAGATTTTTTTGATGCACGTTTCTGTTGACAAAATATGGAATATATTGCTAAAATACATCTGTATTTAAGTCTTATGAAATCTTGGTGAACCATTTCTAAATATAATGTAACCCCACGTCTTTTTATATAAAGTTTCAATGAAGCTTTCACAAACATAGAGAATTGATAGAAACCTTCTTTGAAATATTGAAACCTTTATTTTGTTTTGTTTGATGTGTTTAAGTCACTCAAAGACTCTCTGTCCTTAGAGTTGTTCCATTAAAGTGTTAAATTTGGAAAACAGATGTTTCTGGTCTTTTGCCCCACAAGGTTTTCTCTGCTTTTTCGTCATTTTCCATCTCGCACTGATTGGACGAGCAGATCTGAGAGGGGGGAGGGGACTGGTGGGAAACCTCCTGACCAATCCCAGCTGTCTCTGGTTTGGGAAGAGTTGAAGTTTTCACAGAGAGCCGCAACAGAAACGTGATGCCCCTCACTCTCTGCAAACTAAACAGATAACTTCCTGGCTCTGAGTAATTCCGAGCCAACGTCAGCAACACCACCCCGAGCCTGATGTCCACGGTTCATCTCACATAGGAAAACACAGATGGGGGATTTGAAGTCATGCTGCTGTGTCACTGGCTTGTTTTTTCTCCCTTCCTGTAACTGATGGACAGCTGGAAAATCCCAGAGGTCGGTGAGATTGAGGAAGTTTGACCGATTGATCACACTAGAGAGACACTTTCAGATATTGATGTAGGTGTTACTGTCATAAACACATTACTCAGGACATGAGGACACAACAGACGGAAGAGTGACTTGCAATTTTTTCTAAGCTTTGAGCTCTCAAATTCAAATATTGAGATGATTTTAAAGCCAGTCACAATTGGCTCATACATTATGTGTATTCTGACTAACTGTGATGCACGAGGCAAGTCACAGGAAATTTTAATGATACAACACATTGCACTAGTAGTGAACTTAATGAGCTTAAGAGTGAGATATAGAGCAACAACTATCTGAATATAACTATAATAACTATCTATAGTAACTATATAATTAATAAAGACACACTTTTTAAAATAATTCATTTTGAAATCCAGCGATAGAAATCTCCTTTGTTAATTACAAATTATGTTGTGTTAATCATACACTCTGAAACATAAACTGGATCGTGGCTATAAGGACCCTTCAGAAGGCAATCAACTCAAATCATTCCTCGAACAAAAAAAGTAACCAGTGCAGTGATGCGACAGGCAGAGTAATTTTTTCTTTGTATCTGTAAAACTCTACACTCATGGCCCAGTTTTGTTCTCTACATTCCATGAAATGCTTGTATGGTAATGGCGAACTCCGCCACCAACAATGATAACAAATATTTAAGGAGGCTTTTACAAAATGTAAATGAAATGACTATTGCTGTGAACAGAGCCAAAAACACTGTTAAACATAAGATTTTTTCAGAAAAGAATTTAGGTTTGAAACTACTGTATTAATTAGTGTATACAAATATATACATTATGCCAGAGCAGAGATAAATAAATGAATAGTAATTATCCTTCCATGCAAAAAACAACTCTTTTCTTAATTACAGTGTCAACTATTAGTAACATCACAGCTAATGATCTTTTCATTATTAAATCATACTGTTAACTATCGACTATTTTGAGCAACTATGAGCACCAAGTTTACTTGCGTAATGTGACGAAACAAGTTAAATATAGTTTCCAGTAAAAAGGGTGTGATTAAAATAGATGAACTTTCCTTATGATTACATATGTGAACTCCATGTGACCTCTGCAGATGATCGCATCTTTTAGTCTATATAAATTAGCTTCCATTAGACATCAACTAATGTCAACGTTCAACCACATTCGGACAGACATTCACTGTTTTTAAAGTTGTTTTTACGTGATTTGATAAGTAAAAGTGTAAATTAATTCAGAAATATCAGCACACAACTTGGAGACATTTGTCTAAAACTGGAAGTGAAATAGACAGGATGTAATCAAATGGTAATGTAAAGTGAGGTATCTGGGCGGCAACACATTATGATCTTTGATTCAACCTAGTTTAGACTTAACTATGACTAATTGTTTTTCCTTGTGTGAGTAAAGGAATGTAGCCGGTATGGAGGCGTGATTTAGTTGTGTGTGGTTTAAAGGTCAGCGAGAATATTAGGACACTATAAAGTAATAAAACTGTGTTTGATCCTCATGCCAGATGCGGGGAGATGTCTGGACAGGTTATATTCCAGGAAAGGACAGGCTGACCATCTGGACCACCTGGGGGTACAAGTCCCAAGAAATGACAGCTGCAGAGGTAGTGATTTAGGGGAAATGAGCAGGGAGACAGGTCAACTCCTCTTTTAGTCTATTGGATAGATGGACAAACTGACCAATTAGAAAAGTAGGTACAATCGGAGGGACTCCAAAAGGCCCGCACAGGAGGAGAAGGTTAGGTGGTTACTTGTAGATTCCTAAGATAGAAGGTCCAAGAGGATTTCGCAGAGGGCAAAGCATTGGGCAGAACTTTGCCAGGATTTGAGAATACCAGGTAACGGCCGACCTGGTCGGATGCAAGGCTTGAGATCTGTTTCAATAGAGATTGCTCTATCATTCCACCCAGCCTTGCCTCCGCAGAATTCTTTTATCATCAAACTATTCACCGACACCTTTGAGGAGGACAGCCCAGAAACAACAAAAGCTAGAAGGTTGTTGATTGCTAACATCAGTTAATGAGTTGTCAAATGTGTTTTATCTTGAAATATGGCAGAATTTGCCTCCAGATTTTCACAATCCATCATCTTGTTGGTCCATTGGGAATGTGTGATGTTGGAGGAAAATGGCTGCCGTGTTAAGGTCTATAGGACAGGGTGGTTTTGCTGCCTGTTCAGTAGACTGAAATGTTGTCATGCATGCTGCTTCCAGTCTGTAGTCTCTGAGTTAAAGAGGCCAAAAACCAAAAAAGAAAGATGTTATGTAACTATAAAATATTTTCTGAAGAAGAGGTTACCTGTATGAAAGACTTTTAACCACAAATTAGTTTAGGGTTGACAATAAGTTTCGATAAGAAAGGTTTCACAAACTGAAGCCAAATCAGGCTTTAAGCCAGCGGTTACCAGTTCCAGTACAGTGAGGGGATAATGCTATTGTTGTTTTTGGCTCCGGTGGATGAAGGAAACCTGTGTGTTCATCAGATTCCCATGAAGTGTTTAAAGATCTTATCAGTAAAATTGGAATGTCTTCAGGTGTGGTTTGTTGAATTGCCCTTTAATTGTCATTAATGTGAAAGTGGTGATTGAGAGCTGAACGTTCAACAAGCATTTACTTTGGAATAGAGGCGTTCTGATGGTGACATGTCACAAAAGCAGGATCAACCTGATTCTGTTGGATTAGCTTCAGTCAGGTCATAAATATGCTGCAGATGTTTTATGCAGCATATTATGAGTTTCTGTCGGTTAAGTGAAACACAAGC
Organism: Spondyliosoma cantharus; assembly: GCA_900302685.1. Classification (NCBI taxonomy): domain Eukaryota; kingdom Metazoa; phylum Chordata; class Actinopteri; order Spariformes; family Sparidae; genus Spondyliosoma; species Spondyliosoma cantharus. The sequence continues at coordinate 24,191 of OMLP01019440.1, forward strand.
AAACAGTATTTAACCTGAACTTCTAACAGTTTGACCTGATTTTGTGTCACATTAGTGTCTTAAACTCAACACAAATATATTTTTTTAATTTCTATATCAAGCAATATACCAATTCTTTTTTAGCTTTTAGCTTCCTAACTACAAACAGCACTGCAAATCGGCAAGAAACTGGACACCTGTCCAACATTTTCTCCGGTTTAGGCCTTCTGGTTCAGAGGATTTGACTCTACTGCATGATATTTTAGACGTGTGTCACAAAGTGTTGTTCCATCTTTTTGCCAACTGTGTGTTTCAACTTGACAGCGCTTCTGAGTGCCAAGCTCAGAAAATAAATCGTTCTCCAAGCTTGGTGTGGAACAACTTTACTCGTCTGCAAAGAAGCCCAGCTTCCAAACATTTAACACTATGGGACATTATCACCAACATCAGTGTTGGACACTAATTCTCTTGTGGCTGAAAGGAAAAAAAAAAGAAAGAATGAAAGTTGTTGGATTATTCAGGTATCTGCATTGTTTTGACCATGTTCTGCACCCTGTTTCTTTTTAAAGATGTCTATGTAAGAATTTAAGTTTATTAAAAATCCAGAACTAAGTGAAATCACCAGCAGAATAAGAAGAAATTAGAGTTTGATGTCATGTTAAGACGTCTATGTATGACATTAAGATGACTTTAGAGGCTCCAGTGTAGTTGGCAGGTTTCCCATGAGATATTGAAAATATCCAGGATATGTGATACCAGATTACAGGTGCTGCAATGAGGCGTTATTGCAACATTCACATAACATAAATTTTTTATTTGCATTTATTTAGATCTGTTTTGCTGACAATTAAATGGAACAAATATGGCAGTGTATTTTCTGAATAAATACTATTTTCAGGAAAATTTGACAACTCTCCACTTAACCATGCATTGAAATCTTAACTGAGCGAGTCCTCGGGAACCAGAATGACACAAACACACAGGCTGAAGAACTAACACGTACACATGCACACACCTGTCTACACACCTGCAGTGAGTATTTGTCTTGATTGTTCTGCCAAACTTTTATTTCACCACTGTGAATCACAACACACATTTAAACTAGTGTAAACAGCCCCCACACATACACACGCACACACATTCTTGAGTTCCCTGATAGAAACTGACTGTCATGCTCATCAAACTGTCATCCGGCTCTGCAGTGACGCGCTGTCTACTTCCTCAATCGGCTTAAACTTTAGTCACTTCAGGAGTCACTCTGACACGGTGACCGAATCTGTCACAACGCCTCAACTGCCAAACATGTGTGTGTCTGTTTGTTGATCTATACATGGCTCTGTTCAGCAGAGTCATCAGGATTATAAACACTCGATGACATCAGCTTTTAAAGACGTTGGATTACAATAGTATTCCTTTGTTTGTTAATCTTATAAACAAATCCATGATTCTAATTATCGGCGCCCTACAAATCTACCGCTGGTTACTACTACGGGTGCTTACCACATTGTTTCCGTGTTTCCCTCGCTTGCATCTTTTCCCCTGCATCTTAGACCTGCCCGCTGAGGAAACCATGGGAGGAGAGAGGACCGAGGAAATCTGTTTTAAGACAAATAAGATAACCTCTCCTCTGCAGCGTCACGTGAAGCGGTGTCTGTCGGCTGATCACAGCTGGATCAGCTGTCAGACACAGACAACTTTTGATTCTTTATGTCACAGCTTTTCATATATTTAGGTTGAATTTTCTATTTCTTTCTTATCGCAACACTGTGGCTTGGTTCTGGTTAGGTTGAGGCACAAAAACCATTTGGTTATGACCAGTAAAAACATAATGGTTAGCTGTTTTACAAGGTCTCCGTAAAAACACCTGCCAGAAACATCTATTCACAGAAAAATATTTAATAGATGGAATTCAATGAGACTTTTTTTATGCTTGTTTTGCTAAAAGGGGTTAGCATAGTTAAGATGATAGCTAGAAGTACACTCTGGTGGCAGTGAGTACTGCAGGCCTCATGGGTCTGCACTGCACTTTGGGGAATGTCACAGAAAATTTGGGAATTTTCTCAGGGAAGCAGAAAAATACTTTCAGTATTCATTTGTGCGTTTTCATTAGCCAGGTAATAGGCACTTGCTCAGCTGGTCTGCTCTGAAGGAATCCTCTTAACAATTGCCATCACAGACTGCATGCCCCACATGTTCAGCTGCAGAGGTTTCCTTTTAGGGTCTTTGCTTCTGTAGCTGAGGCCCATGTGATGAGGTGATGAGGCTTTTCATGCTCTGATGATCTGTTCTGTTGCAGTAAAAAGTCTGTCTGTCTGTCATCACACTGTCTTCTCCTGCAGTGACGTGATGTTTGGGCTGCCACTAATGAACAACACAGTGAGCTCAGATACACAATGTATCATGTCGCCTGAAGGCAGACTGTATGAATCTCTGCTGTCTCTTTTCTATCTGCTCATCCGCCCGACTCACGTCATACATGCATTACTTTCATAAATTGTAGTGTGGTTTAAGATATTTATTTTTCGCTGATGGGTTGTGGGTTGAAGCTGCAATCTTGGCCAGGCCTCCCTTGAAAATCTGTGATCACAACGGGACTAAGGACCCAAATACGGCACTCTGACATCAAGGAAGAAGCAGCGATGAAGGCTGACGTGTTGCCTGTGTCTCAACTAAAAGGCTGCACTCGAGCACACCACAAAGACAACAGCTGATGGCAACGTTGCTTGTATGACTGCACATGCGTGAGAGAAAATAACTCTGTTTGAGCTTGTGGTGGTAGTCTGGTTTTGTTTTTAAAAAAAGAATCCAGAAGATTCAGGACTGTGGATATACAAACCATTGTTATGATCCTTTTCACACCACTCTCCCTCAGTGTAGCCACTTCCAGTCAAGAACATGTTGCAAGAGTTGCAAATGACACATATGATGTCAGCCCTTGGTCTTATGGTTGTGTTAGAGAAACGGAAGAGGCAGAGGCCAAAAGTAAGGAGAAACCACAATAACTTGTAACGTTGTTCTGTCTTTGACCCACTACAACCACATTTGAAATGTGCTGCTACACCTGTGACAACTGAACCTGCAGATATCCATCGACACCACACGACACACTCCCACTCCCACCCAATGTACATGTATGATATACAATATGCATTGAGCAGTCAATATGTTCTCCTGTTGTCCTGATTGGATGAAGTGGACAGGGATACCAGGAAATGTCTTCTACTGCATGAGCATGGGGAGGAGAGACATGGTTCACTGACCAAACACTCAAACATTGATTACTGTTGGGCTAAAGTAACACATATTTAAATCAATTCTGGTTTATTTGTTATTCCTTTTAGACAGTTATTTTTTCTGTTTCCTAACTAATTAGTCTGTTTTCTTTTAAGCATTAACAAAGTGTTTTACTGTATGGATCAATAGTCTTATCTTTATAAATAAAATTGATTAAAACAAGAAAACTCAAAAGATCAGTCCTGCACACACTTTCACACACTGAGGCATGTACAGACACTTGCACTTTCTCACACAGTGATACCAGCCAGCCATTCCAACAGTCTGTATTTGTTTTGTCAGCCTGCGTAGGCTGGGCGAGGGATTACCTCGCCTCTGAGTCACCGCCTCCACTCAAAGACCCCTCTGCTCAAAGTTAACACCCCCTCACACACACACACACACACACACACACACACACACACACACACACACACACACACACGCGCACACACACATGCATAGTTTAGTATAATATGACAGAGGTGCCACGGTCGG
>OMLP01019447.1:0-13498 GCA_900302685.1 Spondyliosoma cantharus
TCCTAACATAATAAATTAAATACTTTCTATATTGGGTAATCTGGTGGATTAACACCAAAATGACCACTCACTGCAGTTTTAGTAGTAATGCAATTCTGACACATTTAGTGTTTTTACCAGCGCTTTTAATCGCATGTCAGCTCGGTAACTGCCACTACACGCATATTACCTGCTAAGTACTGCATTAGCATGTTAACATTGTTATATTTACATTTACTTTACCATAGCATTAGGATAAAAAGAAACATCTTTGGACAGTAACTTGTATCCATTGTACTATCTTCACAATGAGTGTTATTGCACGAAGAGCCTCTTAAGGTATCAGTAGGTTTCAACTAATCTAAGTAATTGATCAACAGTTTTTTAATGGTCCAAAAATATTTAAAAACTGAGCATGAAAATGATTTACCTTTTTACCAGCCAGGTCTGTACTGCTAACACACCAGACTGCAAGCTACAATTGTTAAAGGTTATTGATATGCAGTAGAGTAGGATGACATTTACACAGTGACCTCACTATCACAGCTCCTGTTTGGCCTTTTACACCAGATGTTGTGTGAAGCAAGAAGTGATTTCCACCAGAAAACATGCTTGGTCATGCCCAGCCAGATAACCTCACATTGAGCTAGAGCCAGCAGATCTCTGCTTCATTTCTATTACCACAGTAAGCTTTTCATTCCCTTTCAACTTTTTATGAGATTGTAACACAGTAAGGTTTTAAACTTCTCCTTGCTCCCTTTACTGCTGCAATGAAGGCACGCGTCTGTAATCCTTTGATTGGTGGTGATAAATTCAGCCCAAACACAGACAAAAAAAATTAATTCTATAGTATAGTCGTCTTAACGTCTTTTTTGGCTGCAAGCAGCACTGAAAGTAGCTGCAGGTTTTAATATCTATTCAATATATAAATCTTTGCAGGGTGGGTCTTGAATGGTGATTATTGCACTGGAGCTTTGCGTACCATCTTTTTATCAGTTCAGGTAGCCAGGAAGAGTTTAACATAAGAATAAAAATGTTATCTTCCGTCCAGCTGGCTCATGCAGCATGCTCAGGACATTAACAATCGGGCAGTAAGGGAGGCAAAAGCATGCCTAAGGGGCCCTGTCTACATCTTTTCCATTAGTTTCTAATGAGGAGTGAGCATCTGTGGCAGCATGTGGAGAAGAAGAAAAGAAGAGAATAAACGCTTCTCCCCTTGTCTTTTTTGTGAGCGCTACGCTTTTTTTGTGTGGCTGCTCTGAGAGGTCCTAGTTGCAAATCTCTCAACTTTTCAGAAAGGTGCTGCTGACTAGTCTCCCATTGCTCTGATAATCCAGAAAATCATAGAGAAGCTTGTTCTTCCTGTGTCTGTCAATCCTGACTTTTATCACACGAAAACTCTCCTAACAGAGACAGAACGATTGTCTGTACACTGAATGTTGGTAGTGAGTGTTGTGCTTTTTTGACCCTACATGTGTGTTCTGCCCTTTGTCTTCAGCGTTAGCAGCTGTCTATCAAAACCAACATGCAGCGTTTTTCTTGTGTTGTGTTTGCTCTGTAGTTGTTACATAACCTTGTACCGTATATGCTTGCGCCTGTGTCACAGGTGCTCTCCTGTACAAAATAGCAATACAATTCTGAATATAAAGTAGCATCATATTGGAATATTCAACTAGGGTTAGAGTATCTGAAAGATTGCACTGGAGGGCAATATTGAGTAATTATTACATTACATATACTGTATGTATGTATGCTCAAAAAACAAAAAACACTAGTTTGTAGCCTTACGTGTAGCAAGGTCCTTTGCTTCTGTAAAAGTACTAATCACTGTATACACGATGATTAAAAGTCCTGCATTCAAATCAGTCTTTAGTCAGAGTATCATAATATGGTCAAAATGTACACTATCAAAAGGAAGGACTAATTTTAGTACTGGGATTGTTTAAAGATCCAATGTATATGAAAGTTGATTTTCAAGTCTCAAGAATTGTCAAGTACTGATGCTTTGTAATGGGGGCCAGCACTGTTGGGGAAGAAATATGATTCTTCCAGGACATTATGTCTCCAAACAATAGGAGGTCATTCTTGTCTTGTGCAGACGTTAACGTCTGGATATTGATATTGAGCATGAGCAGTCTTCTCATTGTCTCTGCAACCTAGATGCTCAAAGCTAATGTAGATATGTCCACAGAACAGATGTCTGACAAACCAAGCCAAGACTAAGCTAACTGTTTGCGTAAACCTCGGAGGGGGGCCTTCGATATATCTATGTTTGCAGTGTCTCTGACCTATTTTACCTCTTAGTCCTTTGGCCAAAGGGGAGAGATTTTGCATCGCCCCCCTTGCCTGAAGCTGTAAGATATAATTTGGACACTCGGGGAAGACTAGTTAGGATTATCATGGCAACACTCTGTGAAGACAGACGTGATGTTATGTTGCTCCTCCAAGATCTTGTTTTATAAACTATCTCCACGTAAGCCATCGATGTCTCTGAGTCTTCTTCATCTCTCCTGAACGGTCAAGTGGGCCAAAATTCCACAACAAGCACGACCTATAATCCCAGAGGATCAGTATTTGACAAGTTGGAACTGAGACTCAAATCGACTTTACATATAAATTGGTTTAAAGTTGTGCTCATTTAACTACTTTGGGTCATTTAATCTAAAGCAATGCATCATATAAGATCATCATATGTTTGTGGCATTCAAAATCATTAAACAAAGATAAAGGATATCAACGATTGTCAACTGGAATTAACTGGTAACCACGGATTTCAGACAAATGTGGCATAGTGGAGTAGTAGTAGAAAGAACCTTCAATTTGTACCTTGCTACAGTACATGAATAAATGTGCTTAACACTCTCATACACAACGAACAGTTGTATGCCTATGATACAGTAAGAACTGCTAATTTCACGCTAAAATGACGCTCCATCATCACTACTCGTTCCTGGTGGATAGATAAACTATTGCAACTGGTTTTCACACATGGCACTTGAAGATGTTACGATTCGGCCCTGTTCACCGTTTCATACCAGTCAAGACTCTATCAGGTGCCAGCACAGACCAGTCATGGATTGATTAGGGCCCCATCACAGAAGAACTGGAAGTTTGAGGGGGTTGCATCTGTAACAAGCTTACATAACCTTGCAATGTTGGCCCAGGTACCCCAGTCACCCACCTTTGCAACATTGCGCATGGAATGGAAATGTCCTAAGGGGACATTCTAAGGATTAAAAAAAATATTCAGGCAGAACCCAGAAAACCCCTCACCTTGATGATTTATCCTGCAGTATGTTCCAGGGTGGAAGCAAAAATGAAGGGTAACATGGAGAGTGACACTGAGACTAACTGAGACAATGTATGAGACAGAGAGAAACATGATGTAGTGGCACCATCCACAAAGAAAAGAGCAATGTCTGCATCCAGTGCCAGGTTTAGGCAACGTGTTGGCCCAGCGTCTGAGAGAGAGAAGATAAACACAACCACACAGGGAACCATGCTGAGGACCACCTACACACTCAGAGCACTCACATCCAACCAATGTGTACAACCATACAGACAGCAGACAGTGTGGAGCAACCAGGAGTCAGTTGTAACTTCGCTCCCTAAGGTCTCTATCACTGATATCTTAACAGGGTAGAGCTGGATTCTTTATTTTTACTACTTAATGGTCACACAGACCACCACATCCACAATACTGCCCATGCTTTTGCTTTGTTTTCTTTACAGGTACACAATCACAACCTCCTTCACTGTCGCCATGTTTTTTGTTGTCAGAAACTCTTGACTCTAGCTGCCCTCTACTAGAAGTATTGCTAAACATCTATGCCAAAACAAATGATGTGTTGAAGTGTGTGGGCAATTATGGTAACCCGTTTGAGATGGAGGCATCTGATTTTGTACATAAAGGGGCCATACATGAGCTTTTAGTAGAGTACACCGTAAGCTGTATTTGTTCAACCTACTGAATTATCTATATCCATATATGTGCTCGTGATGGTTGAAGATCTTTCCTGCACATTGTGTCACATGTCTGAATGAATGTTAATGAATTAATCAATTCATGTGGGGGATCTACCCAACCCTGTTCCTGACATGTTACATTATATGGATACATCTGCTAAATGATGAAATAAATAATAACCATGTATGTTAAATGAAGTTTTTAGGATGTCTGAAGCAAACTTCTTTGGTGGTTTTATTAATTATTATTTATGCAGTATCCACACATTTGTAACCATAGTACGCTTAATCTAGGGTTAAACATCCCCTTAAAGATGCAATGTGCAAGAATTGTAGTTTAGAAAGTTAAACATGAACTGCATTTTAAACAGAATGTGAGGACATGTCAAAGACATCTATGTACTGTGTTGCAGAGACATCTAATGTCTAATGCTAACCAGCTAGCCTTGGGCCTGTGAATCTGTTTCTCCCGGTGGTCTAAAGCTTCCATACTAGCAGTGTAAACCAAGACTCCTCCAGTAGTCTAACTAGCTGCATGGCTAAAAAGTTAGAGTCTGGATGTATACAATACATTTAGCAGCAGTTAGCAGTTACTCTAGTGATATGCTGCCCCCTATTTGTTTAGAGTAGAAATTGAACAGGCGGCTAATTCTTACATATTGCACCTTTTAACATATTGTAAGACAATGGATGCATTCTACAATGTGGTTGGATTTTGGGCTCAAAAAAGATGCTGACCCAAGGACACTGTTAATGCCTTCTTCTGTCTTCAAGTGTCTATAAGTATAGATGGCTTCTGCTTTTCTCTGCCAAAGAACAGTGGTTATAATACTGTCTCCATCCATGCATTTGTTTGTAAATCTGGAAAATTAGTCATCAGATTGGCGCGAAAATTATTGAGCATTTATGCCGAGAAGAGAAGAGTCACCTACTGATTTGGGTGACAGCATCATATTTCCTCTGACAGCATGAGACAATATTAGGTAAAACCTGAAGTAATATCTTGAGTCTTTACACATCAGGACACTGATATTCAAATGATGTTCCTTGAAATACTACTAGGAAGAATGTATTTTGGTTCAAATCAGTTCTCATTGTTACAGCATTTGCATTTCTCCGTTTTCACCCTCGCTATATACTCACTGAAACATCACTGCGAGTCTCCGAAAGTCTCTTTTCCATCAGGATTGGAGTTACTGGCTCAGCCACACACTGCTCTGTCAGACATAATTGATGTTGTGGGAAAGTATAGATTTGCTGATGCTGAATTGATGTGACAGGTTAGCATTATTGAATTTCACGGCCAGCAGTGTTGTGGTCTTTGAGAGAGTATTCACTGTGAACTGTGATACTTAACTCTCCTGGAATGTCCCAAATGATTGTGCCCTTTGGCCCTCTGATCTCCTCCCTCATCGACAAAATAGAACTCCTTAGGTTAGGTACTTCTGGAATCTATCATTTGTTTTTAATCAAAACTTTATTGTATCATTCACCGCCAAGCCTGGACCGAAAGCGGACTCAGGATCAGAGTGGGATGGTTATGGCAGACTTTTATATAAGACACATGAGGGTAATGGGGAACAGGTGGAAACAATCAGGGATCAGGGGAGGCATCAGACTGGTGACCTGAAACGAGAGGAGAGTTACTTTTCAAAATAAAACAAGAAATTCACGAGACAAAAACCCCAAGACCAGACATCCCTCACTGCGGTGTGTCATTCTCTATGATGGATTGTGGAGAAAAACTGACAGTGTTTTGAGACATTCCCTGTTTTGCTTTTGAGCACTGTGGTAACATTGAGAAATCATTTGTCTAATTAACCAGTGCTTCCTTCATGTTTCCTGATTGCTCAATTACTTTTTCACAGCATACTGACATATTGAGGTTGATCAAATTTGACAAGCTACACCCTCATCCCTGCTTTTTGTTGGCTGTGGACTGAAAATGGAAATGACAAATTGAAATAAAAATAGAAAATAATATCAGTATCAAAAATGACAAAGTTTATCTATGAAAAATGTTTTAATGACGCTTGGAGCCAATTAAACAACTGTAGGTCACAACGTTTACCTTTCAACCACTTTCATGATTGATTTTTTTAAATGGTTTAAACTTGAAAGAGGGACGACATTGTACGGATGGAATGAAAGATGTGAAACTGTGGCTTGGCTTTATTTGACTCGTGTAAATTAATTCTTTGTCACTAATTTATCAGTGACTACTATCAACAAAAGCTGTTGACCATCATCAGCCACCATCAGGTCCAGTTCTGCTCAACGTTTCTTATGACATAATCTGTCATAATATGTGAACTGTTTGTCCGATAGCTTTTCTCTTGAAAGTTGCATATTTTGACTTTCCATGTTACGTATTACTGATAACTTTACCGCAGAGCCCTTGATATGCAAAACGAGAGTAGGTAAGGTGAGGTACAATCATAGGTTGAAGCTTGAGGCTACTGACCAAACTGTATTTGACAAGTTGAGAGTGGGAGCTTGTTGAGCCGGAGATGTTTGCACAGTCCAGAAAAAAGTTTAATCAGCCACAGTAATTCAATTAAATGTGTGTTTCCATCCTCTCATCATGTGAATATTAGTTGGGTGCATCAAGACAGACCTTATATGTGGGTGCCACCAATGCAGAAGAACAGTTTATAACAAGATGATGCTATTAAAAAGCATCAGTCAAACCTCAAACTAATAGACAAAAAATAGAAAACATGATGGAAATGATTTAGTTATGTGTTTTGTTTGGTTGTTCTTCTCAGCAAACAACGAAAGTAACCACTAAACTAAATGAACACTGCACTCTTATGGCTATAACTGATGAACAATGAATTTATAATCAGATAAAGAACTGAGAGGGACATGTTATAATTAAATGTAATGCTGTAGCAGTACATAGGAATGTCATTCAGAACTGAGATTGACTTTTCCATACGATGCATTTATGTAATAATGGTGCTGCAGCCAATCGTGATAGTGTCTCCAGTTTCTTTGTACCTCAAGTGGAGGTCGATGGTACAATTTTCCCTCTGGCTAGTGGAGACACAGTCTGTTGAGTAATTTAAGCTTTAATGTCCATGTAAAGGGTGAAGGAATACCATATTTCAAAACTTCCATTCAGTCAGATTCCTCTTTAAGTGAACAGTTCAGCATGTTTTAATGCCACCACAGCAAAACAGAGCTAAATCTCTGACTCCCACTCTCCAAGCCTTCTACTCTATGAAATATGGGTTTTTAGACAGCTGCTGTTGAATTGATGTGGCAGATTAACAATATTGCATTTTAAAGCTGAGAACATTTGAAAGTAAGAGTTGTGGTATTTGTGAACAAGTATCCATTGTGACCTCTTATTTATGCTATGTTGAACCCCCTCAGATATGCTGCAATGATTCCATCATTTGAGTGGACCAATTTGCTAATTTGCCCTTCTATTGAGTGATGAACACATGCAAGCTGTTTAACAAAATGTTGGACTGTCTGGAAAATAATAATAACCAATGAAATTATCTAAATCTCAATGATTAAGGTGTCATTAAAAGAAAAAAAAGTTTAAAGGGGAAGGATATTCTGAGTTAGTGGCAGTGATGTTGGAGCCCCCTTCGTGAAAATCGATATTTGAACTGTGATCCTGTTGAAATATCCCACAATACTCTCTGTGAAAACTTTGTCCTTGTTGCTCTTTTACTGAGTCATGCATTAACACAGACTTTATAGTGTAGGAGGTCATTGGCTTTCAACTTGTGAAACTGTCATTAGTGACATTTTGGGAGTTGTGAGTGAAAAGGCCTCCCTAAAGAAAGACTTAAGCTCGAGCTCGGTCAGCTTCTTTCTCACAGCCACAATTATCTATTCATGTTGTTTTTTCTTCTAAAATCTGTAAGATCAAAGCATTTAACTAAATAATAAGGTCAATCCCAAGATTATGCCTCCTTTAGAAATCAAACCAATGTTTCTCCATCTCTCTCAAGCACGGCAATGGAATTAAATCTTAACTATAATCCCTTTCCCATAGGCCATAACCCCGCTTTGCAACAATCCCATTTTATATGTCAGTTAAAGAAAAGGGAGAAAAAACGTATTTCATGATAAAATGAAAGGAGAGGAGTAACCAACTCAGGTAATGTCTGTAATAAAAGCTGCTTTTGAACCTTGACCAGCTACAAGATAAATACAATATACCTACACAGTCTCATTTTCAGCATAATAGAGGGCGTTATTATCAACACTTTAACTGCTCCCTTTCCCCCATCTTAAAAAAAAATGAGCTGTCCTGCTGTGTCCACATATCCCTGAGTGCCCTGGTAGTTACTGGACTGGACATGGAGAAGGGGAGTGTGCCATGCTAAATTTACTGTTTAATCAGACCACAAATTAGACAAGAATTAGCTTTTTAGCTCTCTGTATTAGTGTTGGGTATACATTTGGTGTTAATTTGTCTGCTCGAGAGCATTAGTGACCCCGAGAGGAGCAGCAGAAGCCGGGGAAGGAGACGGAAGTGGTTGGTGTGTTTTCCTGGGAAACTATAGCTTGTCCACTGGTCAATGTGCCATGGTTAAACTAGTTCTCCACTAATTAAACACTGAACTTAAGTAACATTTTAAATGCCTAACTAGTTTCTATGTAACTTCCCCTCAACAGGCTACTTAGTTGAAGTGAGTTGTTGAAGCTTAATTTCCGACAAGTTTCTGAAATTAAAATGGCATGATCAACAGAAGTTAAGTTGAAGGCAGCTGGAAATTCATGGAAATGTACTGTATAATGTAAAATACCAGCTACGTATAAACTGTTTGTTTTAAAATTGCAGAATTTTGTGATCAAATAATGTTAAGGGTCATTTTCATTACATTTTGAGGTAGGTGTTGTGGTATTTTTGGGGTTACTTCAAAGAAATTTAAAACATATTGCTTGGCAATTACCACCTACATACTTTTTTGCTGACCTATAAATTTAAAGTTTTACAGAATTTCCTATTTTACACTCCTGCTGAATGCTGCTAGAAATTGACAATTCATGCCCATGGACATGTGTATACATCCGTTTCTGCAGTAAAACATGTTCTCTATGATGAATGTATTTCTGCTAAACAAGGCCTCCCATATTCAAGACTTGCAGGACCAAACTCACATGGACATATTTCTCTCACAGTGAGTTTCAAATCACCTCATTATATAAGTCTAATTACCAGATCTTAATGCTCTCTCTATTTCCTTCGCCAGCCTTTCTGCCTCTCTAGCACCCTGTACTCCTCCCCTCTCTTCTCCCTTTCTTTCTCTCTCCCCCTCTCTTCCATATGCTGGCTTGCACAACAGAACAGTCAAATCAGTATGGCCGGGGCGATTAATGCGCTGGAGGTGGCGATGTACTTATACAGAGCTTTCATGGCCCAGTGAAGGATGAAATCACCCTCTGAGTCCTGAGATCTTAAAAACCTGAGTTGCACTGGGCAAAGTCAGGCAGACAGAGAGGGAGAGGAAGAGAATGAGAAAGCAAGGGGGTAGAAAGAGTGAGTGAGATCAGTGCAGAGTTCATTGGATCTCTTCCAATAGGTGAAAATGTAGAGGGATAGAGAAATGCATTGGACCTTCTCCAATAACCAAGTAAAAGAGGCATGATTACAATTTTGACAGCAGTGACGTGTTGGAGAGGCTGAACGAAAGAGACTGCAGCAGGGACAGAGAGCTGGAGAGAGAATGACGTGGCTGATAATGCTTTTGGTGCTACTGTAACTCCTCTATTTAATGCCTTGTTGCTGCTGCTAAAGATCTCTGGGACTGAGGACAAGCTTTTACCATGTTAGCAGTCATTGTGATTGTCTGCTTGAATACAGCTGACTGGCCTTGGAGTGAATACAGGCAGAAAGACAGTGTCATTAAATATGAGATTCAGGGGGATCAGCTAGTATTTGTCAATACAAAAAAATGGCCCAAATGGATAGTTGATACATCATAAAAACCAACCACAGTTCCACTGCTTCGTGTATAAACGTGTTTGTTTGTTGTATTAATGGATGAACTGCACTGTAAATATCAATTAATGATGGTGTTTTAATGCCAAATACAATAATTGAAATGTACTGTTGTAGAATTAAAGCTAGTGTCTGTGTCGTTCAGAAACACATTTTGTTATACTGGGTGAAATGGTCCTTATATCCTGAGAGTAGTCAATGCATTATGTATTCAGAAAAAGGAACGAAAATAATCAGACCTCTGTGGCAGCTGCAGGACTGAGAAAAAGCTGACCAATCCGTGCTATCCGGTCCGAATAGAAAGAAAATCGAATGCCTTCTTGTCTCGTTCTGCCTACGCCCCCCTCTGTCCCTCCCTCCTCCACGCGTGCACAGGTCACGTTTCACTGGCTTTGGACGGAGCACTGACGGGAGGGGGGGTGGAACTTAGAGGAGGTGCCACTTTCAAATCTTGCTAGCTCGCTTGCTAACTCTCCAGGATCGTAGACCCTAGCTTTAATAATAATGCAAAGTGCAGAATAATGGATCAAGAATAAGTGCAGAATGAACATCTTCTCAGTGTGTTCAGTTAAGCAGCATTGGTCCTTCATATTCACAGATTCTTGGCAAATAGTAACTGCTAATTAACGTGGACATATGATAATTGATCAAACAATCAGAGAACAAACCATTTTCTCAAGAGATGCTGCATCCTGTACTGACAGGATCTCACGTGTTGTCCGAGAGATGTTAGTTGCCACCACTTTTTAAAAAGCTCAAACTACACAGTGTTCTGAAATAGATCAGATGTCAAGTAAAGTTCAGCAAGACTCAGCATTGCTGCTGAAGTTAAGCATAGATGTGATGTTTGATCGGGTTTAAATTTAAATTCAGGCATCATGTTGTATTTATTACCTACACCATGGAGGTTATGTTTTTGTCCGTTTACACAAAAACTACTGAATGGATTTCCATAAAACGTGGATGGAGGATGGGTCACAGACTTTGGCTTTTGGTGTGGATTCAGATAAAGAGATCCAGGATTTTTTTTTCTCATTTTCTTTTCAACACATCCTTATACCTTATTGACTGAGCAGGTTAATTGCCAGCATCACCCAAAACAACATATTTCACCGCTCCCAGAACAAAAATGACTGTTGCAGTGTAACAGCAATGTACCAGACCTCCGTTAAGCAGTTGCAGTTTGGTTAGGTTTAGTCAAGAAATATACCTGGTAAGGTTTAGGAAAACTTTTTGGTTTGTGTTAAAACACAACGTTACTTCTGTAACTTCCATTATAATTGTACACCTGAGAATTTTACATAATGTTATGTACGTGGCGTTAACTCCACTACCTGATTAAATTAAAAGAATTCAGCATTGGCTTCAATTTCGCACGGGACATGAACAGTGGTCTCCTGAATTAAAGTCCTGTGCTTGTTTAACCCAAACGTCCATCCCTGACCTCCTCCCTATACAGACTTTTCACTCTTTACACTACTTCTCCTCACTGGCTTCTTTGCTGCCTGAAAAATTACAACAGCCACTAGGGGCTGCTAGGGGCTGCTGTCTAACAAAACGTAATATGGGTCATAATAAACTGCTTACTTTTTCAACCTATATGGTCATCATTTTTTTTTGACCACATTAGTCTTTTCAGAGAGAGGAGTTTTATAATTTAAAATGTGCATAACCTGGTGAAAAAAAACGTTTTGTACACATGCTCTGAAATACCAACTTTTAAACTACATAAATTGTGTCTAGTGTTGGCTTTGCTGAAATTGTGAATACATTTCACGTCACGTTTATATTTTTTCTGATTTAAAAAATAAACATGTCAATCATGACTTCATGTGAGTAATAATCATTCTTATCATCACCCAAGCCATCAGGCTGCTTTTCGTCATGAAACCTCAATACAACTTCAACCTGTGGACACACAGACACAAAGATGCACACACATGAACACACAGACACACAGCCACGCACACACACACACACACACACACACACACACACACACACAAGGTGACTGATCGTAATTTCCTTCCTAACTCATGTGTTGTGATGAAATGTGGTGATCAGCCAGAGTCGAAACGGCTGCCCTCCACATCAGCTGGATGACTGAGGACGAGAGAGAGAGAAAAGAAAAGAAAAGAGAGAGAGTGGGTGTGGAAGAGATGCATGGGTAAGATTAGAGAGAGAGAGATGGATAGGTGAGATGTATTTGAGATGTGGGGGACTGCTGCGGGGCACTGAAACAACTGCACACAAAATAATACAAACACACACACACTTCCATCACATGGACATTAAGGTTGTGGGCTTTATAACAAACACCTTGGTAGATGACGACTATGTGCATGTGAGTGTCTTCATGCCTAAAATTAATAACCTCACTTCTTCCTTCTGCATCAATCCCTCCTCTGCCTCCTTCTCTCAATGTGTTTTTATCTTCCTAATGCCCTCATTCCTTCTCAAGGCAGAGCCAGAGGGTCTGAAGGAGACAGGTGACAATCAGGGCCCTACAATGCAAGTAGTTCATCACATTTGCTCCTAAAAATAAATATGTGCAAACCAAAGAAAAGAAAAAATCCAAAATGTAATTTTCCCCCTGCTGCTAATCATTCTAAAAGGACAAGTCCCACATTTACAAAGCACTTATTTGTTGTGCATAAACTGGGTGTCAGGTTAGATTAAAGTGAACAGCACTGAAAGATGTTGGTACAATAAGCTAAAAGTTAAAGTCATGCATGCTGACATTGCTAAAAATGAAGCCTTTATTTTGAGTAAAAAAAGGGACAAGGGTGGGGATTTGCTAGATTCAACTAATAAGGCTTCAAAGGTTTGAAGTTAACATGGCGGTAGTAACAAAAGGGTAGCTAAGAACAACGTTACCAAAGCTACCTTGATTATATTTCCCCTGTCCTTTATTTATTTACATTGCACATGTAGCTAAACAGAGCCAATCTGACTTCAACATTATGCTTTTAACTTATAAAAATATTACACAGACTTGCACCATCCTCCTTATCAGTTACTCCTTATATTCATGCTAGGGCTGTACAATCTCCACTATCGGTTTCATAACTATTTCAAAATGAGATAAAACAGTCATAGGATTGTGTCTTACCAAGTCTCTCCATTTTGGAACCGTCTTCAGACCCAAATCTGAGAAAGACGCTCAGTTGACTCTTTCAGAAGTAAACTCAAAGCACATCTTTTTCAGGAATTTTCATTATATTTAATGGAAGTCTTCTAATATAATGAAAATTCCTGATGTGAAAAAGATGTACATTATATTTGATGGAAGTTCTCATCCTTGAACCAACACCTCACCGTGGTGGAGGGGTTTGAGTACCTGAATAATCCTAGGAGCTATGTTGTCTGGGGCTTAAATGCCCCTGGTAGGGTCTCCCAAGGCAAAGAGGTCCTAGGTGACAGGTCAGACTAAGAGCGGTTCTAAAGCCCCCTATGAAGAATTTAAAAATGAGGAAGTTTACGTCGCCCGGAATGGCGTCACCGGGGCCCCACCCTGGAGCCAGGCCTGGGGTTGGGGCTCGCAGGCGAGCGCCTGGTGTCCGGGTCTTTGCCCACGGGACC
>OMLP01019450.1:0-16820 GCA_900302685.1 Spondyliosoma cantharus
GGGGGGGGCCCATCTAAGATTATCTCGTCCCGGGCCCAGGCAAGACTGTCAGCTGGCCTGGTTTAATGCATAGTATCGTAGTTACCGTTGTTGGAGCGACATAAGTTAATGTTACTCCTCCTTAAATCCATCAGGGACGTTTGGAAAGTTAACGTTAGGCCTGTTCAGGTGTTATTTTACCTGTTGGCTGTGTTTTCCTGCTTGTATGTCAGTTAAAATGCTATTAGTTTTCCATCCCCTTTTAAATAATAGGGTAGTTGTAAGCCTTTGGTTTATTGTGTCACAGTTTATGTTTGTTAAAGATTACATCAGTGTTAAAGTGCATTTAAAGTGTATTACTGTTAATACTCCACACCTTAGCTTTCCCATATCATTCATAGGCAATATGTATATTAATTTCACTGTACTTTACTGCTTTTTGCACTCTGGCTAGACCAAATTGCATTGCAATGATGATAACGTTGAATGAATCTCATCGTATTTTCATTATTAGTCTATATTAGTCTTTTGTATAGCACACACCAAGCATCTGTTTTGTTTTTTTATTAAAATGTAACATCCAGTGGTCACATATACTTCTCCTCTCTCCTCAGATGCGCTTATAAAATATTTCACCACCACCCCAGTGACACAGCGTCAGGTGCTCCTGTCCCCTCTACCTCAGCACAGCAGAATGACACAGCATCGTAGTTATATTGTATTTTTAATTCATTTTATGTCACTTGTTTTTGTGTTCACTGTTTTTATTTTTTATGTAAATATAATATTCTTTAATATGTTTGTGCAATGTCTTATTCATATTGTATCTTAATTTATCACTTGTTTCTTTCTTGAGTTTTTATTTGGTGTGATATGTGACTTAAGAAAATTAAAATCTTGAATACATACATGCACTTTCTTTGTGAGTGTATGAAAATTGATTGTAAAATTGACCACCAGGGGCACCAGATAAAATCTTGCCTAGGGCACCAAATTGGTCATTGGTCACTGCCTGGTACTGTACACTCTGTATTGAAAAGAACAGAACAGCTAAAAAGAGCCAGTGTTCATGATAACAGCAACACCTGTGCTTTCTGTTGTGACAAATCAAACCTTATAAAACATTTAAACACAAACAGAACCAGCAAACTATGAAGAATCCATTGAAAAATCATTAACAGTGTGTTAAAACAAATTCAATATTATATTAAATTATGAGTGACAAAGGAAAACTAGTACAAGACAAGGTGGGAAATGTGTAAAATATTGTTATTTTATTTTATTCAAGTTAAATAACGGCTTGGTATCAATGAGACATGAAAGAGGTTAAAAATACACAAAATATAATCTAACTTATACAACACAGGACATGGAACAATTTCAATGTAGTAAACATTTTACACAAATTATAGTTAAATGGATGGATGGACTTACATGCCCTAATTTGAACTAATAAGTCAGTTTTATTAGAACAAAAGAAACTCGTCTCATTCACGAAAACTGAGTTAAACATATATTTGTAACTCATCATGAACTGAAAACATTTAACATACAAAATGTTCAGATGAAAATTCATAGACGAGCAACACGCAAAAGATTAGGTAAGTAGTATCTTAATTCACTGTCATTAAGAAGACATTTGAAAAGACTGTAAGTTTTCAAATGTCTCAAATCCCAAACATGTGTATCTTGAATCCCAAACATACATGAAGATTAGTCAAGGAAAGATAGAAATGATTTATGAAAGCTTATAATGGGTCTGAAAAAAGTTGCTGTACACTGAGTCTTTAGTGCTTCTGTTTAAACAACTCTTAAGGTATCACAAGTGTACAGTCATTTTTGGGACAGAAGATAATTCTGAAGTGTTTCCATAGAAACCTCAACAAGTTTTTGATCTGGGTGAATGTCACTGCAGGATAAACCGTTGTGGTTCCATATTAATTGAACCGACGTCCATCGTCTTGCATGTAGTACGGGTTGGCGTGGCCTTGGTTCGAAGCATACGGGTTGGCCTGGGGTTGATTCTGGGCATAGGGGTTGGTCTGGGGTTGAGCCTGAGCATAGAGGTTGCTCTGGGGTCGAACCTGAGCATAGACGTTACTCTGGGGTCGAGACTGGCTATGTGGGGCCATGTCATCATCGTCTTCGTACAGTCGCTAGGATGAAAAGAGACTTTCTTTATTAGAGAACCACAAAACCAAGCTACAACATCCCCAGTTTTCTCCCTGCTGAATACTTTACTTTTTTTTCTGTTTTTCCGTTTCTACTTAAAGTCCTTTAATGCAGCCTCACTACGCTCCAACATTATACATCAAACACACACACAGATGTACTCACCGCGTTCCTCCCCCCAGGGACCAGGTTTTGCCGACTGTTGCTCGGAGTCATCTCCAGGTTGCCTCTGTCCCAGCCACTAGTGGTTGTGGCCCTTGGGATCCGAGGCATACCAGCATTGGCAAAGGCGTTATCTGACCTATTAGCTGAGGCAGCCTGGCTGTTTGCAAAGCTGTCGTTAACCAATGGCGCCTTAGTGGGAATGGGGCTGACGTAAGGCTCCCGAATGTCTGCATTTTTGTTCTTCTTGGGGCTCTTTTTCTTTGAGGATCTGGAACGATAAAACAGAAGTATATATGGCTGTCCACTGTTACTGTTTCTGTATATATATGTGTATTACTGTATTACAGTTTATGTATTACTTTTGTTAATCGATTTCTTTAATTCACGTGTATCATGAATGATAGAGAAACATGCCAAAGAACATGGCTTAGACCATGATGAATGATATTGGAAGAGGATGAGTGCATGGACGATATACTCACTTGCGGGCCACTATAAGCAGAATAACAAGTGTGATAAGCAGCAGTGCACCAAGGATGGTGGCGACGATTACCAGAGTCAGCTGCCATGCTAACAAAAAACAATGACAAGGATGTTAATAACAAAGCTATGCTACTGAAATTACTTTAGAAATACTTAAAAAGCCCATAAAGTGTGTACATTTCTCTCCTTGACAGTATCTTAAACCATATTCTTACATTTTTTGTCTAATGCGTTGAAGAATGCGTCAATGTTTTCCCCTTGAACATATACTATATTTACAGAACTGTTTTTTGTGTGTGTTGTCAATAATTTTACATCATTACTCTCAAAATGTGTATTTTTAATCAAGATCATGTATTATTAGTTTTGTTGTTGTTGTTGTTTTTGCTGTCACTGTCAAACAAATGCTGTATACTCACATTCACTGCAGTTCAAACCCGATCGACCAAATGAACATCTGAAAGAGAAGAACGGTTCTTTTGACATCTGTATTTATACCAAAGCTCTCCACAAACACAGGTCATATTTACAGGGGCTCTCAGCCTTCCCTTCCTTACTATGATTTGCCCCTAAAGGGCCATGCATTCATAAATTTTATTTCCTCCGTTTTCCCATGATAATGAGTTAATTTCATTTGTTTTCTCGAGATCTCGAGTTATTATCTCGAAATAACAACTGCCGGTTTCCTGAGATAACGGGATAATTTTCTCGAAATCTCGAGATAACAAAACTTTGTTTTCCCGAGATAACGATATAATTAATTAATTTGGCCTGACGTGGATCTGAGCACCAGTTATTACACTTCGTAACCTTCTTTAGAAAAATGCTATATAAGTAAAGTTATTATAATTATTTAATATTTAATATTCTGTCGTTTAACACGTCACAGGAGGTGCACCATGTAAAAACACATTTGAATATTGTTTTGTTTTCTTACACAGATCTCATCAACACAACAAACAGCATCACATCCCAGTCATCAAACCTCACAGTTCATCCCATCTACTCTACTACTGATATAACTGGTGCTCAGATCCACGTCGGGCCGAATTAATTAATTATATCGTTATCTCGGAAATTATTTTTTTTCGTTATCTCGAGAAAATTATCCTGTTATCTCGGGAAAACGGCAGAAATAAAATGTATGAATGCATGGCCCTTTAGGGCTTCCGCAGAAATAGATTGTGTGATGGATACTTATTGTTAAACTTTCAGAACACACTGTGATGTTAAAGCACTTACTTGACGCATTTGCCGTCGTCCACTCCTTGGCCACTTGGACAAGCTACAAAAGTAGCAAAGGTTAAGAAAAATTATAACACACACACACGCACACGCACACACACACACTCGCCCTCTCACTGAACTTACCAATGCACATTCTTTCACTTAACGGTGTTGGAACGTAGGATTCCAGACAGTTACACTCAATAGATCCATCTTTGAATGAGCACCATGAAGTCACTGTATCACAGGGTTCGCTTCTACACAGGCTTTCCTCTTTAACTGATGGAAAAAAAAAACAATTTCAGTAAACCTAACTCAAAATATGTGCAGTGGTACAAAATATGAGTAAAACAACAATAAACCACATGATATAAACTGTGGATTTGTTGATTAAAATGTACACTATGCTATTTCTTCATCAGAAGATATTATTAATCATTGGCTGAGTGACACCCTGTACACTCTATAAAGATCCCTCTATGTGCAGTGACAGAGGACCAAGACTTAGAGTGACGATCATCATCATACTAAATATTAACCTTTTTTCTAATAATTACATTGGAATGACCTGTGGGTCGAATTTTTTTATTTTTATTAAAAACTTCAGAAAGACTGTAGTTCTTAAAACATCACAGTAATAGATGGTTTTGCCTTTTAAATCCAGAGTAGTGACAGTATAAAACAGGATAAAATCAAACCAAATCCATTTGTAGGAGGGCAAGTATGAATGAATGAATGAATGAATGAATGAATGAATGAATGAATGAATGAATGAATTAACTGACTCTGCTGCAGATACAGTATATAGCAAACATAATCCTTCAATTACGTTCTTCCTGAAAACAAATCTATGTCTTGTTTGAGTATGATTTAAATACATCTCAGCATCAAACATAAAGACAGGACATGATAAATAAACTTGCCGGCGAAAGATCCTCTTTTCAATTGACAGCACTCACACAAAGTTTGTCACGTAATCTCTTTCTTAACATAATTCTTCATAAACAAATCTGTGTCTACTTTGAATATTATTTAGATACATCGCAGCATCAAAGATCGGACATGATAATAAACTTACTTGTAAAATTTGCCCCTTTCAGTACACCACTGTCAGATAACAGAATCTCATTTCGAACACCTTCCGTGGTGACGTTAGCAGTTGCTCTGAAGCTGATTTCTACCGTTGCTTTGATGAACGGTTCGCCTTCTCTTGACCAAACTCTGGCGATGGCATTGGGCCTATATAGACAAAATCACAAAAAAATACTTAAAATATTATATTCTGTAATCATTAAGTGCAATATGCTGTAATGTGTAATGTAGAAGGTATGGTTCTAGATGGAGAGACAGTCAGCTGGTAAATACCACTGTCATTCTGACTTACTCGAGTTTCAGCACTGTAGATCCAGAGTAATCAGCATTGGTCTGGAAAACTTTATCAAGCTGTGTTTCAGAAAGAAAACATGATTTCGTTTAGGCCATCACCTGACCAGGAAGGCACAGTCTCTTCATCATCGATCAAGTTTGCTCCTGGGCTTATTTTACTTTGATATTGTGCAGCAAACAAATACATTAATTACCACATGCATAGCACATATGAATTGTCAATGCTGTCAGAGAACTCCACAAACAGCTCTCTCTTGCATTGAAAATGTCAAAAAAGAACATATTTATTCTTTGTTAATTTTTACATGATAAAGATTGTATTTACTGTTGTACCAGACAGCCACTGTAGCTGTTGGTCAGGAGATCCACTGAAAATGTAAACGTATGCAAAGATAAATATATTGATCCTTCCAAGCCAAGTAGATGAGGGATATGTAACACGACATTATAATATGAAACATATAAGCAATGGCTTTATTTCAAGCCAAGCATTTAATAAATTGAAATGAATAAGAGGAGAGAGTTGATTGCTTACCTCTGTCATAATACTTTCTGCAGCATCTAGAAATTCAGTTGACTTGGGGTCCTTCATTTCTGTTTTGTATGGTAGTCCAGGCACAACCAGGTCTCCAGGGAAAACTTTGGCTGAAAAAAGAAAAAAATCATCTTATGAAAGTCGAATCCCACCAGTTCAACAATTTGGAAAATGTGCTTGTTTGCTATCTTGCCAAGAGTGAAACGACAAGATAAAACCTGTCAATCTGTCAATTATCAAAAGGCGACAGCATAAAGATCAGAAACTAGGGAAATCTCCCAACCCTGACTTGTTGTCCTGACACAGGTTTTTTCCCCCCACTTCCTCCCGTCTTTATGCTAAGCTGAGCTAAGCTAAGCTAAGCATCTCCTGGCTAACTTTGTCATGGAGTTAGTGGTGGCAAAAAAAACAAATATCGGTACTTACCAGCCTGACAACTTTTGCTGATGTCATTGTAGATATCACCAGGCTGGCACAAGCAGATATAGTTTGGATATACGCGGGCCTCACAGGTGCTCCCTGGACCACACGGGTTTGGATCACAAGAGTCTTCAAAGTCAAAGGAAAAAGAAATGCCGTTATGTATGGGCTTACAGCATTAAATGAGCACCAAAAACAATGAAATCTTGGAAACAAAGGATACACAGCTGAAATTACCTGGTTGTGGCGTTGTAACGGATGGGGTTGAAGTCTCTGCATCAGTTACTTTAGAGCTTGTTGGTGTAGTGGAGACTGGTGGGTCAACTGAGCCTGATGTTTTAGCGGGGACTGATGGGTCAGCAGTGACTGATGTTGTAGCGGGGACTAATGGGTCAGCAGTGACTGATGTTGTAGCGGGGACTAATGGGTCAGCAGTGACTGATGTTGTAGCGGAGACTGATGGACTCATCGTGGGTGGATCAGTTGTACTTGGTGGGGCATCTGTAGTTGCTGCTGCCACTGGATTGTCAGGAATGACAGCATCGCCTGAAAGTGTTGTGGTTAAAGCAACACAATGATAGCCTGCTGTTTGTCAAAGTATTTAGCTGCAGCTTACAAGGAAGGAAAATCAACTCTTCTATAGCAGTCTATTTTACAATGGATTACAATAAGCAAAAGGAAATGATTTCTCACTTGAAAAAAACAAAAGTCTATCAACCTTTTCAACCAGCTTGATGATATAGCTGTAGCATTATCTCCTTCAAATTATTACCAATATAGCAATCAGTCTTCCGCAATCAAATGACTTGCCATGATGGTATGACACAGCGTGATGAAACAGCAGCATGAATTATGGGTTTATAGGCAGTACTTTTCCTTTGCCGCAGATAAAAAGGACTAATCATAAACATGAGAAATACAGCTTGACGGGTGGGTGATAAACTAGGTGTGGCCCTGCCATGTTTCCCACTGATGGCCCTGAAAAACGCACAGCTGTTCACTTTGAAAATCAGCTGAGCATTCACATCCACTAAAGATAGAAGTTTTAGTTTTGAGCCACTTGTCAAATTTTTATTGAAGATCTAAAATGCCTTAATGCATACAAACAAAGTGAAATTGAATACAAATTGTTATATGCGTTTGCTTTTTATTTATGCGAAAAGGTCCTTTCTCACTGATAAGGTCCTTTCATACAAACTGAAGACAACAGGTCCAAGGTCTGACCCCATAAAAGTGACTCATAGCCCATTTAGGTTTCAGACATGTCAAGCATTAACCAGAATGGACAGACTAAAGGGGACAAAGGGACTTCCTTGATCGGAATGGATATACAAAGTAAAGCAGGGTTACAACAGGGTCATAAGGTTAGCTCAGATTGTCTGCATCAACACAGTACTCAAATATTTACATTTGATTGTGTGTTCACCAAACCAAAAAAAATCAACAGGCATCAGATAAGTACCACGAAAGCCACATTTCTTCTTGAATAGCAGCAGGGAAAAATTCAGTGGGAACTAATTTCACTAGCTGTGTTTAGGGAAAGATGACGATTGATAGCTTTCCATTTCCCACTTGGATCAAGGTTTGATCAGTCATATCGTGTCAAAAAAAAAGCCACTTTGTAACAACTATTTAATGTAAGTCTATTTAAACATGAGTTTAAACAGTGAACATTTAAAACATAATCTAGAAACATTTTATACATTTAAATCCTAACACAGGAATATTTATCTTGATAATAAAGTTAACTGGATAAGTCAGTTGTTTTTTGCAAGATGGGCTATTCCACTTATCAGAGACTGACAACTAGCAAAGACTGTTTAAATGTTTAAGTAGCAATCAGGCAACTTACCAAGACAGGCTACAACCAGCGAAAGGAAAAAGAGGAGTTTGAATTTTTGAGCCATCGAAGAAAAATGATAAAACTTCTCCCTATGAAAGAAAGCCAGTGTGTGGACGCTGCTTTAGTGCCCCGACACTTTGGATGATGAGTGCTCAGGTGTCCTCCACTGGCAGTTTTAATCATTAGCCACTCCTCTGAGGGTGGCACTGTGTGCTAAAGTACATTACACGCCCTGGAAAGACAAGTTGAAGCGGACATTCTAAATCGCCATGCCAATTATCTGTTTACCTTCTGAAGATCTGTCTGTCAGATTTGAAGTTTGTTTTTTATTAATGTCCAGAAGGTGTATCACCGATGTGAGAGCAACAGTATAGATATAGAAGAGGTGAGAGGTCATCAAATACCGGCCAAACCAAAGCGCTGGTATTAGAACCTGAACCTGACATGGTTCATTAACTAGGGCAACCACTCAAGAGAAGTTTTAGGGTTGATGATGAAAGTATGCTTTGTGTTAAGACACAAGACATGTTTTCAATATGTTGCGCTACATGACCTAATACCAACAAATCAATAGTGTTAAATGTAATCATTCAAATTTATTAGAGGTAATACTGGGCTAAAAAATAAATAAAAATAAAGCAGAGGGCAGGTCACATTTATTAAATGTCAGTAACACTCAAAGCTTCCCATACGGTACATTAGATAATTTAAAAACTTGCAATTGAAATATAATTAAGTCAGCTATATATTTGTTTACTACACAGGTCAATACATGCAGTACATTTTTAAATGTTTTCTTTGATTATGTTTTTTGTGTATGTAAATGCAAACTAAATGCCTGGTTTCAAATTCTGATCCTGGATTCTACCTCAGCTGGGAACACATTAGATCATTTTCTCGAGTAGCAATCAAATTTCACATCGTTTTCAGTTCTAAAATGATCTTTCCCACCATACTTAGTTAAAATTAATGCTCAAAAACCATATGTTCTCAAGATCTAAAGTAAATATTTATATGAACAAGTTTACTGTTAAATGTTATAACCTCAAACTTCTTATGGACAGGGATGGAGACCTAAAATAGTTGATTCTTGTTTCTTATATTGTAACAGGAAAATATTGTACTGCCACTGTCCAAATATTAATATCTTAATTAAAACGTGCATGGTTCCTCGTGGTGTAAACTTAATTTACACAGATTAATATTATACAGCTTTTGTTGATCTAAAGCAGGGGTCACCAACACGGTGCCCGCGGGCACCAGGTAGCCCCCAAGGACCACATGAGTAGCCCTCAGGCCTGTTCTAAAAATACAAATTGAGTATTGATGTTATCTGTTTCCCACCTTGTTAAGTCATTTTTGATAATTATTGTGAGAAATCATTAACATGATCAATGTCTTCACATAGATGAGTATCATTAATCATTAATACTCATATATAACTAAAGGCAAACTGAGCAAATTTGTTATTTCAGAAGAGTGTATCAAACTGGTTGCCCTTCCTATGACTCAGTACCCATGAAGTAGCCCTCAGTTTCAAAAAGGTTGGTGACCCCTGATCTAAAGTAATATCTTTCCTTAAAACATTTTTCCTCCAGAAATGTTCTGCTTTCTGGTTCAGTTTTGCCAGTTGTTGTTTTCCTTTGGATTAATGTCAAACATGGATGTGGACAAGTTGCAGTCAGTGTGTGTGTGTGTGTGTGTGTGTGTGTGTGTGTGTGTTAAACAGGCACTAAACCCAGTAAACAATCCCTGCTAATGTATTGTAGATGATTGTCTTGTTTTGGCATTGTTTCAAGTTCACAGTATCGGATTGCGCCCTACTCTGTGACTACAAGAATGGCCTGAGACGGCTTTACTTGCTGAGGAGGCTCATGTCCGTAACCGGATGCTCCAGATGTTTTATCAGTCTGTTGTTTTTGCAGGCATCATCTTCTTCGCTGTGGTGTCCTGGGGTGCGGGTATCAAAGCAAAGGACACCAGACTGAATAAAATCATCAAGAAGGCGGAGTCTGGTGTTGGGTCTAAGCTTGTCACCCTGAAGGAGGTGGTGGAGGACAGGATGCTGGTAATCATGGACAATGCCTCTCACTCCCTCCACAAAACTCTGAACAAGCTTAAGAGAAGCTTCAGCACCAGACTCATTCAACCCCGCTGCCTAAAGGAACGGCACAGGAAATCATTCCTTCCTGGTGCCATCAGACTCTATAACGCACAATCCATAACACAATATCTTCTCAAAAGTTATGTTCGTCTTACCTTTTCTCTTCTACCTCAAAAATTTTTTTGGCTTAATAGCTACTTAAGCATTTTATGTAGCATTTTATCTATCTATCTATCTATCTAAGCTTTAAAGACAAAAGACTAAAACTACATTTTAGGAGTAATGCTAAAAGAAGGCAATAATCTATGGCAGTAAGGAGCTCATGATAACGCAATATACCAGTTCTTTAAATAATGCGGAAGCTCCAAATCCGAGGAGTTTACCGGTTAAAGGTTGTTATCATAATGTACTATGATACAGTTCTCTGTCACCAAGTGATGTTACGTGCATGTTTCCTCTCTGAAATTTGTCCATAGCTGTAAACGTATAAACAAAACAGTGGGGTTTTTATGACAACAACGAAAAACAGAAATACAGCCACAGTAAAATGACAATGTATAATTTTCTTTAACATGCATGCAACACTACTGGTTGTCATTAATGACAATGTTCAGGTTTTTTCTAAAGTAAAAAGAACAACTTCCTCTGTCCTTCTCGAACTCAGACTTCATAAGTTACTTATAAAGGTTGTATTGGAAATAAAGTGCAAAGATTGCATTCCTTGCATGTTATTTTATGATTTTATGGCAGTTCATCCAGTCATCAGTAAACACGAAGCAAATTCTATAAAACCTGATTTCTTCACAGGCCCTATTAAAACATGAGCCTCCACAACAGCCCCACAGAAGAAGCTGGCTCCGTGAAGCCAAATTCAGTTACTAACAAAAGTCTAAAAACCATTGTCCCAGATAGGAATTCAACCCACCCATAGTGTTATCAGAAACTAGGTGGCCAATAAAACAGGGTGGGACGCAGGATAACATGACCTTTGATTCAAAGACGTCACAAGATGTAAGATAATCGGATCTTTTTGTTAACATCCAGCTAAGAAAGAGACAGACAAAACCTATACAATCAAAATTGGAACATTCGGAATATCAAAGTGTGTTTGAAACCCTGGCTTAGGTGTTAAAATAATTCAATTTGAGGAGAACTGAGATATCATCTAATCACCATCAATTAAATATTATCAAAGTGACTTTGATCCCAGTTACATATGTGAATAAACACGACTAAATTTTAACGTCATTTTATTGCTATCATGGACGTCAGTGGAATAATTACTGAAATGACCTACAGACATAAACAGCACTAGTTTTCATGGATGGATGAAGATAACAAATGGGTTAAACAGATAAGAAGAACTGACTGTTTTATTCAGATTAGGGCTTCAACTAAATAACAATCCATGGAGGGGAACCCATGGAAAAATAATAAACGCAATAAGATTGTTTTTTATAAATAATCAGTCATATAATGATATGTAATATTCAAACAAATAGTACAGTTTGGTACAGAAAATGACATAATTGTACTGTAATGCAGCGTTTTAAACCAGGAAACACATATGCTACTGTGATACTAAGACATCCAAAATCTAAAACAATATATACACTCACATAATGATAGCAATATAATATTGATATTTCCTTAAAAGATGGCTTTAAAACCCTGTATTGGAACCTGCCTCAATCTTTTCGGGGCTTACAAGGCTTGCTACATTAATTAGCACTGGACAACCACTAATTCTAATTCTGAGTTATGCTATCAAACTTCTCACCTGTGCCAAAGTATTGAACAAACAGTATGTGAAGACACATAATTGAAAACATTATAAATCATACTTAACATTTATGGAAAAAAATCCTTTGTTTGCCCAATCTGGCAACACTGAAAGTCTGCAATGAAAAAGGCCTGTTGCTCAAGAAGACTCAACATAAATGTCATTAACACTATATGTGAATACATTAAAATGACCCATACTGCACGCTAACAAGCTGCTGACTGCTCACTCAGCACCTCAGCAACCAAATCAACAAAAATGTCTTAAAGTAAAAGTAACTTTTCCTGAAAATCTATGAAAACGTGTTGTACAAGTTTATCATGACCTTTTTTTACATTATGTTATCACCTCTACGTTTATCTTGAAGCAGCTAAACGCTTCCTTTTCTTCAAATGAGAAAACCTTCAGTGTTTCCCAGCCACACTTTTTCACTAACAGGTTTTACGAACATGTTGCCGTGAGGAGCAGGAGTGTCAACATAGATCACGTAGCAATAACTGCCTATTTGTCCTCTTGCTGACTGTAAGTCCAAAGTCGCTTACAGTTATTGCCATCCTTAACCCCACCCAACCTGCTGTTCCCAGCAATGACGACTGTGATTAAAATTTGTGAGGGTCAGGCAGGAAGATTGATACCAGTTCAGCATAAGGTGGCAGGGCCAATCGTTCCCTTGAGGACCCTTGACTCTCAAGACACCAAGCAAGCAGGAAGGAGAGAAGGAATGGGATGTTTCTTCAAACCATTTGCGCTGCGACGTCACTGGTTCATGTATCCAAAACCCATTATATAACAGGTGACACATAAAGGGAAAACCAATATTATGTGCAAAGGTGAAAGAAGTACTCTTATCTTGTACTAAATAAATAGTAAAGTAAAAGTGGTACATTCAAATTTAAGTAGAAGTACAAAAATATTAGTAGTAATATTAACTTGATGTACCACAAGTAAATACTCATTTAGCAGAACAGTCAATTTTACCAGTAAATTTGGTATTCCATCTCCCCTTTCCACTGCATTCACATCACAACACCCTGAATCATCTGCCCCTTCAAGTTATTGCCAGTTTGAGTAAATTAGGAAACCTTTCACTTGTTTAGGGAAATATCTTAGTTATGGCAAATAAACTACAGTTAAGGTCAGGAAACTAAAACAGTATGGAAGGTTTGTAGTCATGGGTTGTTACTGGCTTACCTGTATGGTGATGTTTGGGCTGACAATGGATTCACTAGTATACACTAAGGATGTTAATGATTAATGGATTAATTGCCGTTAAGAATTTAACCGATTAAACAAATCTTACACTAACAGATTACAGATACTTTTCTGTTCTTTTCGCTCCTAATGTGATCTGATTTTACATCAAACATAGATCATGTCAGTGGTTAAAACAGTTTTCGAAATGTTCAGCCTATTTCATATGTTATTAATGATTAATCGATCGTTTGTTAAGGCAACTGGCAATTGATTAAAGAAATTACTTAAAATTTGCATCCCTTATTGACACTGAGACATCAAGTGTGAGGTGAAAAGAGAACAGTCTGCTCGTGAAACTTGTTTTCAAAAACTAAAAAATGGCTGATGCTGCTGGTGTATTCAATACAAAGGATAAAGACCTAAAAAACCATGATAACAGTACAACACTGTAGTATCTCTTCAGCATCTAGGAAACAGGTTTTTCACAACCGTCAAGGGTCAACAGTGTGAAAACAAGAGTCTTGTTCACACCTGTTGTGGAGGCCACTTCTACAACATGCAAAACATTTCAAGGAACTGGTATGATAATGTTACTGTAACAGCTCCATCTTCTGGCAGCCAGGCATTATGTATAAATGATAATATAATTCACTGTCATATTAAAACATTCACTGAATAACTAGTTGGAAGGTGGAAATTCAGATTTGATGAGATGATATTGGTTAATGGCTACCACCCAGCAGTATATGAAGTAATACATTGAACAATGTTGCGAAAAGTAAAGATATCATGTTAAAATTGTATCATCTTCTCATCTTCTTATTGTCCTTTATCGATTTTATTATTGTATTTGTTTCTTTTTTCCTCCTCTCTTTCTTTTTCTGTGATTTTGACTGTTTTATCACTTTTATTCCTACTATTCTACTTGCAGTTAATCATATTGAATTTTTGTGTTCTTGCATTTTCTGTTCTGCCTTCTTGTTTTCACTCACCCTAGACTCGGTTTCCTTGTGCTGCCTTTACTGTTGAGTGTTTATTCTGTAATATTGTCTTCCTTAGTTTCCTGCTTTTGCTTGATTGTCAAAGCAAATACAATGAATATAAATTATTAGAAAAAAATGTCTTTGGTAAAAGTGAAAGTCACTCATACGAGTAGTACTTGAGTAAAAAAAAAGAAGTTAATTTGATATTAAATTCACTTTTCTGGTAATAAATGTACATAAGTGTTAAAATTACAAGTAATCAGAAATTTTACATATATTTAAATGCATGTACAGTATAAACTGTATACTATGATTCGATTGATTATCCGATCTGATATTCAGCATTTTTTTTAAGCAATTAGTTTCACCTCCATTATAACTGCTGATAAAATACTTTTTTCATTTATTTATTTTTAAAATATCCTTATTAAGCTCTGATACAGCATTTAATCTGTAAAGTAACTTCATGTAGTGAAGTATAAGTACAATATGTGCGACCAAAATGCTCTGGAGTGAAAGCATAACACAAAGTGCAAATGCTGGCGTTACTTCAAGCACAGTACTTGAGTACAATTATTTAGTTACATTCCATCACTGGTATTCATTTCGTCACAACCTCTGGCCTACTTTTACTTTTAAAAACCCAAATACACATTCCTGCTCATACTTCTGTTTTTTAAATTAGCTTCAAGTGAACATTGGATGAGTACATTTGAAGAACTCCTCTATCGTGGTCCGTTTACTCGAGATGATCCACAGACCTTGTTGTTTCACGAAGGAACTACTTTCTTTTCACCGAACTACACCCGAAAACCGCATCACCGCGCAGGAGGTAAACGGCTACTCATGACCGAGCTAGCTTACCAAGCTAACTAAGTTAGCGGCCGTTACAGCTCGGCCTAGAAGGACGCCATTAATGTTTACATCCATTGCTGACACGAACATTAGCCTCTCCCTGTGTGTTCACCAACATATAACCTGAGGAAACATATTTACGTTACCCTCGAGGCCGGCGTCCCGTGGTTTTTCATTATTTCCCTTTTCGTCCCTGCACATGAACTTACATGTTGACCCTGTGTTGACTGACAGACCCTCAAAATGTCAGTCAAATGTAACTGTTCGGTCTTTTGGCAGTAACGCAAATATCAAAGCAGCAGATGCATGGTCATTATCTGAAAATGCAACCACAAAAAACGTGTATTCTTACTTATTAGAATAGCATGTTTTTTTGGCAGTAGTTATTTTATCAGTCTCACATGATCTTCATATGTGCTGTTATTATCTTAGCAAGGATCTCTAATATGATTAAGTACATTTCCAATGAACATTATACCCCTACTACCCAGTATTGTATTTAAGTAATTGGGAATTGAAAGTGATTTTCAGTGCTGATTTTTCCACAGAGAAATCCCAGACCAAGTACTTTTTTTTTGTAACAAAAAGATTTTATTGGCTTCTCTAATCCGTTCATCATCTCAATAACAGGTACAGCCTGGGAAATCATATCACAAGGGGGCTAGAACAAATAAGACAAAAGGAATGGGGAGGCTTCTGCTACAAAATTTGGTATTGAGGTGACAGTCAGAAAAAAAAGCCATACAAAAATGTCTTTATCATGCATACTGGAGAAAAACTCAAAAAAAAAAAAATTTGAGAACACACATTTTTAGTGTTTTTGTACATTTTTGTAAACAATATCCTTCTACAGATCATATCAAAACACATTATGGCAAGTAACAAAAATAAGGGATATAACATGAGAAAAATGAATGTTCTATGAGGCATCTAGAATGCAACACTGCTTGGCGTGGATGTTTTTTACAGAAACAAAAAAAAGAAATAATACATTTGCATTCTGACGAGTCACTTGCTCTATAATTGTAAACACAGGCAGTGTTAAATGATTATACAATATGTCGAACCTATACTACAAATATTTCCACTACATACATGAAACGCGTGTCCCTGCTTTCTTTACGCTTTAGTGATATGAGGTATATTTAGGTCAATCTTATTGTCTTTTTTTTTTCTCCGTCTCTCACGCACTCTTTTTCTCTCCTTTAAAAGCATAGTGTGTGTTTGGAGTGAGGTGGCTGGTCAGTCAGTCTTTGTTCCCTGTGATCTGAGCAGCTTCAAAGTCTCTTGGCTGTGGAGCTCACAGACATAGGAAAAGGAAAAAGGGGGGGGGGGGTTCGGCTCACAGGAAATCAACTGAATTAAATATCAACCCTGGCTGCCGGGATAGAATGGCTTTAGCCACGGAAGACAAAGAAGGCCATTGTTTATTCTTATGAGTGCAGGGCTGCATTTTGGGGAAGGGGATGTGGGTATAACTTAACTTTTTACATTTTCTTTAACTTTATTGAAGCAGTTTCTTGCAATTACTAACACCAGTGGAGTTAAAAAAAAAAAAATATTTAAAAAAAGTAGAGGAAAGGTAAGGGGGTAGGTGTAGGTGTAGGTCCGGTGATTACTTGCCGAAAAATATCTGCTACGGAGTTATGTTGTGGCTAGTGGAGAATAAATAAAAAGGTTTGGGTATGTAG
>OMLP01019453.1:0-13313 GCA_900302685.1 Spondyliosoma cantharus
TGCTGATGCTATTAATACAAACAATAGAACAATAAGAAAAACACTTGAAAATATTACACAGAGATTTACAGACAGTAAAACAAAAGGACCATAAAATAGAACATAAACCTTAGATTAACCAAAAAACGTGGTCAAACAGGGACAAAACAGGCACAGACAACTGCAATGAAACGACGAAAAAAACGACACTAAAATCCATTGAACACTTCAAATGTGTGTTGAGAAGTCATTTACAAGATGACACTAGAGCCTTTTCTCATTATGTAGCCCTGTGTTTCGCCGTCCAGACCCCGAGGCTCCTCCTCCTCCGAGCTGGGTCTGATTCCAGCTATGACGGCTTTGTTCTTCCAAGGCCTCTTTGGGGCCTGCTAATGCAATCAGTGCGAAAAAGCTCAGACATAAAATATAATAGGGGGGAAAGGAGCAGGAAGAGTTATGGGGCTGGGATGAATAGTTTCCCCTTTGAGTTGGTTCCGTTTTCGTTCAATTTATTGCTCTCAGCTAGCTCCTGACCAGAGAGCTCTCTCTGTTTCAGCTCCACGCCGGAGGGGTCTAGTGAGTCTGCAGCACACTGACCTCATCTGTGTGAGCCAAACACATGTTTTGCAGGTTCTCCAGTCTGTCCCCCCTACACTGCCACAGAACTTAGTTTAATCCATGTCAGCGCCAACACAACTGTGTGTTGGCATGGAACGGCCGAACTGGAGATAAGAGTGGCTTTTGAAAGAAGCAGCCATCCAGAATCCAGAATCATTAAGGTGGAGCACAGCTCTGTTTAAAATGAGGATGGAAGTGAAGTGTGACAGGTCACCAACTTCAACCTCCTTATAAAAGTGCAGGTGTGGAATGAGTAGGACAGATCACGATAGCATCTAAACTGGCAGAACTTTGTGTATAAACTAAATTTACGCCTCTGACCATCAGCAAACCATCTGGACAGCTACCGTATGTTTTTAAAGGTGTAGAATCATTTGGTTTTATTAACCTTCTCTGTGTAAATACCAACTGATCCACAAAATGAAAAAAATGTGTGCAGACAGAATATCAGACAAGTTAATCGTATTTCTTTTTTTAAACTGTGAATACACTCCAACCTAGCTAACAAGCTTGTAACAAGCTTGTAGCTTGTGCTTGTTTGCTCTTCCAAACATATTTGAATAAAATAATATACAATACTGAGAGTAAAACGAAATGGCAAGAGTGGGTATCCAAGTGAAAAGATAATAATAATAAAAACATATTGTTTCTTTTGAATTATTAAATAAGAAATTAGATGCGCAGTTAATTCAAAATGTACAGACAAAGACAAAAATAATTAAGGCAACATAGCAACTAGTCTAGTAAGGCCAACAGCACTTTATGAATTATATTTCTTGTAGCAACATCCCCCTGTACCATTTGGAGTATTCTACCACTTTGCTTCTGTCAACCACCAAAAGCCATTTATCTGTAAATAAGAAAGAAGTGCGCACATCCTTGTTCAGCATAGAGCAAATTGACTTTTTTTCAATGATTTTTAGAGTTCAACTTAGAAAAGTAGACTTTTAGTTTCACAATTAGCCTATAAACAGTTAATTAGTGATGCCTAAGTGATGGAAAACCAATGATTCTCTCCATCGCCACGTTTTCCCTCAGGAAATAGACATGAAGCCCGGGTGGAAATATGTTGATAAAAAGCAAAACTAGCTGTAAGTGTTGTGTTTTTGAGATGTGTGTAGGTGTGAAACAATGAGTCACTTCTAAATGTTCCAAAAGCTGAAAAGCATCACTTCTAGACACCTGAGTCCACTGCTGCTCTTATATCCTTACCAGTGATGGGTTTGGATGGAGTTGGCATCGATGTTGAATGACATCAACATGGACTTTAGGAAATGAGACTCTGGTTCCAATCTGAGCGAGGACATTTATTTTTTTTCTATACAATCATGCCGACTGTTAGGAGATCTGAAATGGAACCACACGCATGGTTGACTTTACTGATGATTTACCATTTACTGCTAACAGTTTGAGTTCTCTGGCTCTGCTTCCATTGATTTCTCTCCAGCAGGCACCATGCTGTGAGGTGATTTATTGATCACAACAATCTGTGTCACTCTGCTGAGAGCACTGTTTTAAAGTAATACTGCCAAAAGGCTCAGAAGGCAGTTTTTGTGATAGTAAACGGTACATTGCCATTGTGATTTTTTTTATTTATTTTTTTTCCATTAGGGGACCAATGGTTCAAAATAAGCATTCATTCTACTAGAAAAGTGAGTAACAAAACTTACCTAATTATAAATCAACTGGGTGTTTTTGCTCTGCCTCAACATGGCATACAGAACAGGGTTTATTGTTCCACTTGGGATTCACAGGTTTTTTTCTTTCTGCAGAGAACCAACCATTATTTGGTCTCTTTGTTGCATATCTTGATGTTAAGTGTCAAGATTTGTCACATGACTAGCACTCAAAAAACTGGGAATTTATTGTTGAATTTGAATTAAAAATATGATTTTACAAAAGTCCAAAACATGAACGGATGTGTAGTGTAACATAATTGAAGAACAGAGATGTTGCATCTGGGATGCTCCACACCCCGATGGAAAGACTAGCTTGTCAGTATTTTTTTGTATCTACCTGCTTAGTTTGTCATCCTATCGGTCAACAACAAGGAACACGTTGTAGGAGATGTCAGAGTGCTCTGGCGTATGTGTAAACATGTCAAAGAGGTAAAGGGATGCTGCTGTCAGGTGGAATATTGAAGTCGAGGAACGGCTTGTTGAGTTGTGGCAGCAATACCCTTGCCTTTTCCATGTTTCCTTGTAGGACTACCAGGACAGAGTCAAAAAAGAAAAGTGTTGGTGTGAAATAGCGGAGGCACTTCAGCAACCTGGTGAGAAACTTGCTTGTTAGCTATGTTAGGTTTGGTAGCCATGACTGACAATTACCTGTCCCGCCTCCCCGATAACCTATGAACTCGTGGAGGGTCATGAACGGGGATTGGTCGAGGTCATACTCATAGTGTTGCTAGTCTCCTGACCACGACACAGCAAGAATTTATGCCACTGAGGTTGCTTAATCTGACATGGTGACCATCGCAAACAAAATGAATATTGTATAGTCTGATCCCGGCATTAACAGAACCTTCTTGCAACACAGAAACTCTTGGGTGTCTAGACTCATTGCATCTGTTTAAACTGAAATCGCTTTACTCTAAATTGATGTTCTTCTTTATATGCATTTTGGATGGAGAACATTTTTTGCTGTTGTAACTGAATTAAAAACATCAGCTCTGTGTCATATGAGGACACATTTATTGGTTTTCGTGTGCAGTGAAACTGCAAAGTGCAAATTTAAGAAATCAAAATAATTATTTTCAGGGACTCAACTCATCATGACATGTGCGCTACAAGCTCCTATGTGAAATTACATCACTTCATTTGGGACTCAAGCGTAAATCAGGCTCAATCCGCCTCTTTACTGTCCGAGCTGATGACTTTTTAAATTTGTAGTTGCCACACTGAGTCCTCTGCTGAAACAATGTCACCCCATGAGGCCATTGTTATACAATGATTTACAGGACCAGACTCTTCACACTAAAATTTATAGTATGCTCTGTTGACAGAAAGAAAGTTCCAAAAACTTTATTCTCCATCAGTCTGGAACGCTGTTCAAGGAAACATTCAAACTTGGAGCGGGGATTAAATTCCTGATTGTATCAGTAACAGTTTGGTTTCAGGCATCGCTGCATGTGTAAAGTGAAGTCAGTTTAGTTTGGGCTGTAAAACTTCCCCTTTCTCTTTCTTCACTTCAGTGTACTGTAATCACGTAATATGTTTTAGTCACTGTGTCTGCTTCACCTCACAGAACCATTCAGGAACCGTTTCACCGTCTGGCTTTCATCACAGAGAGTTCTGTCACTACTCCTCGACTGCTGCACTTTGTTTAATCATCCTCACGGCGAGTCGCGCATCACTGCTCTTGGATCATGTTGCCCCGCCTGCAGACTTGTTGTACTCGAGGATTTCACCGTGAGGGCTTTAAAGTTCTGACAGTTCCCCGATCACGCTCGGGTGCCACATGCTAATTCTGACACACTCACTTAAACTGATGATTGATGTTGTGTTTCCAAAGTTCAGACAACTAAGCATTATTATTTCAAAACAAAGATTTTTGACATGTTAATATCAATACATTTTGATTTTGTCAAATTCTTGTCCTGATTGATTTAACACAACAGTGATTCAACCTCACATCTGCGATCCACTTGGTGTTTTGAACACTTTCATGAGAAAATTCTTCTGGCTCACAGGAAGTAAAGCTTAAATTTTACGATTCCAGCTATTCTGCAATAAACAGAAGAATCTGCTAATAGAGATGTTCAATCCATGAATAAAAAAAACAGTATGATGTTTAAGAATATAACAGTATATAAGGCAAAAAAAAAATGTGCCACCCATCATAGATTATCCCTTCGAGTTTACAATGTGTTATCAATCCCTTTAAAACATGTGGGTTCATTAGCAGGGGATGATCACGGTCTTATTTCTTGAGGCTTCAACCTGAGAATCTGGTGAGTGCTGAACTGCTGTGTGCCGCTGCTCTAACATTAGTTTACAGCTAACGCACAGTAATTATTAGGCTGTTGGGGGCGCAAAACACTGTGAGTAACCTGAATAAACACAAATGATTATTTCGCTTGTTGGGAAAACACCATTAAACAACCACCACTGCTGATTAAAATCTATCTGATGTGACACAGCCACAAATATTCATAAGTTTGATATCATTCACTGATTTCCCATTTTCAGAAGTAGTGACCGTGTCCAAATAAAGTGCACCTTGAGTGAACTTGTGCATTTCTCTGGGTTTGAACAATGTTGGAAACAGTTGGGATAATGTCCGTGAACAACTCTGTAAATACTGTATAAAAAAGGTGTAGTCATTTTTACACATTTTAATGTAGAATTCATAAATATTTTATTTTTAAATAACTGCTGGAGGCCCAAAACGCTAAAATTATCTGATAATTCACCAAACAAGCAATGATTAGAGAAAAGTCCAAAGACACATATAACAACAATAACAGTAAAATGCTCATGGTCATACCAATAATACAGTGGAAACGGTTGCCTTTTTGTTGTAAACAAAGTAAAATATCATCTAGTTTTGTGTTAAACGGCACAGTGAGCTGCATCGCCTCGCTCAACACACGTCACCAAGACCAACGTGCTCACCAACTCGGCGCAAAGAAGGTACTAATATGAATGAAAATCACAATAAAGCTGGTCATATTGGCAACTGCAGTTGTACTGAATCACTAGTCAGCCTCCATTTTCCCAGCAGATTTCATGCCTGCTGGCAGATGTGATACATTGTAAAAGCAATGTTCAGAGGGCATCAGTCTAAAAGCAGGTGCGTCATTATTCTACAGCCAGTGCACCGTGCAATCAACAATTACTTCATAATGATAAGTCAAAGCAGAAGAAAAGGCTTGTCTATTGCCAGTTTAACAATGCAAGTCATATGAAATAATTTATCAGTCACAAAGGACATTTCAGTCAGACAACTCACGTTTGAAATGTTTATTACAAGCAGAACATAGAGTTTGGCGTCTAGGCTCTGACCTCATCACTCCCCGCAGATATGTTTACATGAGATATTGGGGAGTGATGATGAAATATATATTCCCCCTGGACGGAGCCTGCAGGTGGATGCTGGGGTGGTGGTGGGGCTGAAGGAGCGGGCAACGATACTGGTGCAGGGCAGCAGCGGCATTGACAAAGCAGAGGGAGAGAAGGGTAGCTTATTTAAGGCAGCTTAAATAACCCGCCCAATTGTAAGATGGTCTGGAGAGTGACTGCCTGAACTAGCTCACAGGCGTCGCTTCATTTTTGAGCCTGTTTACACATTTACATTTACTCGTACTTTAGGAAAGAATCAGAATACTTCAATGCCAACAGCAGGAAATCTACAGTCTTGAAAATGGCACTTGATATGAGGCAAATGATTAATAGCACAAAATGAAAATATTTTGGTACTTTCTAAAAGGATAATCAGCAACTTAAGCTCTTGCTTGACAAAACAAGAACACTTCATTTCACAAGTTGGAAGAGGAATTACAAGTGACTCCACATGTTTCCAAAATAGATGGACAGTATTTTGGAAATGAACACTTAAATTAAAATTCTCTCACTAATGTCTGACATTTGACATCTTTTAATTAGGAGAGGCGCAGTGGGGTTCTGAAACCCCACCAACGCCTCTCTGCCTTCATCAAACTCTTGGCTTTGGGCTGCTGAGTCATGATACAACACTGCTTGATTCACTGTGAGGGGTAACCATCTGTTTTCATCTCATTCAAACACTGAAAAAGAAAAGGGTGCATAACCTCTTATTGTTCACTCTAGGAAGTAGAAGGGCCTCAAGGAACCTTCTGGGGTTCCTTGCTACTGCCACTGCCGAGGAACCTCTCAGAAAGGTTCTTCAAGGAACCACTGTGTGAAGTTTGAGCTTGGTGAATTAATCAAATAAGAATTATTGTTATTGACATTTCACAAATGTTTTCTCAGAGACATCTTATTTATCTAATATATGGTAATTTATGATACATGAAATACATTAAAACAAGTTTATTTACAGAATATTACAAATACAAATCAGCAATCACATATAATACACTGATAGAATTTAAGTAAGTATGACATACAGTATAATACAAAAAGTATTGAAGAATGTGTGATAATATTCAAATTAGTGGAAGTAAGATAAATATATAGAACCTATATATAAATATATATAACAATATAAATGTGTAGAGCAAAAATACACAATGTCTTAAATATCACATAAGAGAACATTCATATATTTCCCCTATTTTTCTGGGAGAATATGCAGGAGCCTAAACAAGGTCGCCATTTTTGTTACGGTGGGGGAGATTCAAGTCACTTTGTTTTTGACCTTCTTCTGGTCCTTCATATTCTCCAAGTTTGGTAAAAAACCCTGGTTGTAATCCAGGTGGAAACCAAAACTTGCTTCTAGGAAGAGGTTTCCTTGGATCATTAGTACCGGGGTTGGGAGCTCTGGATCGTAAATCCAATGTAACTGCAATAAACAAAAAATACATTTTAAATGTTAAATCACATTGCTGAGAATCATCCAGACAGAGTTCTGGCCAACTGACGATAAAGCCATGTGTCACTGTAAAAATGTGTAATTTAAAACATGTCAATACACTGAAAAACCTACAAAAACCTTAAATTTGTCTTGAAGTTCTGCTAGCTAACGATATAGAAATGGTAAAGCTATATCCTTTACCTTAGCTAGCAGTCAAATTAAAGAGCTATTTAGCATGCTATCTTGAATAGCTATCCTTTCAACACAAGTCAAAACTGTTATTTCTTAAAATTCTGGTGACAACAACTCATCAGTTATCACACAAATGCAATATTAATTTAAAATGTTTAACCCATGTTTACTGTTAATGAGTTAGTTAGCAGTATGGAGAGAGACGGCTACCTCATCAAAGCACTGAGAGCAAAACTGTTGGCTCAAGGTGTTAATGGTTGAATTTGATGGAAAAAAAGATCCTCCAGGGTATTAAAGGCTCTTCTATAAACTCTCCTCTAGATTTTGCTATAAAAAGTTTCCAAAAAAGGTTCCAGGAACCCCCAAAGTGAGCAAGGCTCCTTTAATATCCTCAGGGTTCTTTGATGCTTTCCGTATTCTAAGAGTGGACCTCCTCTAGACAACCAAAAAACAGCATGTAAAAGCCACAGACATGCTGCACAGAAACCGGTTTTAAGAGCAGAGAAATGAGAGTGACAAAAGGTTGAGATGTGAGGGTCGTGACTGGTGGAGTTTGAGGTTTTGGGAGGAGGTGAGGGAGGTTGGTTGGTGCCTTGCACCTCCCAGGGTTAAATAACTGAGGCAACAGTCACATTGTTGGGGCATTAGGCTCAACTCTGAATCTTTTTTTGGCGTTTTGTTTTACTCACTTGTTTTTAGCCATTTGGTTTAAAGAATGTGCGGTTATGTTGTTTTGGGGCTTTTTGCTGTTGTGGTTGGAGACGTAATGTTTTGGTCACAGTACAGTGATGACATATGTGGCTTATGTGGACGCCTTCATTTACACTTGACCAATTTGTGGCCCCATTGCCTCTTGGATACTCCCCACAGGCGGCTTCAGACATGAAATTTTAATCACTTCATTAATGTGTCCTAGTTGTGTTCATACTTGGCCTTAAACCAACGGTGATCCAATCATTTCAAGAAAGTCAATCAAGGTACTTACATTTCTTTCTACTGTTGAGACACCGTGTTGTCCTCAGTTCATTCAATTTATGGTCTAACAGTGAGTTAAATTCTTGGCAACCGACGACATGTTGCAGTGACTTCATAGATTCTAGTTGTCACTGAGGTTTGCTGTTGATACTGTACAGACACTTACACATATATACTAACCAATCATATCTGACAACCCACTTCAGCTGGAGACGCTGCACGGCAGTGAATAAATAAACTTGTTAACCAACAGTAATTACAGCATCAAAATTCCCCTAAAACCACATAATGCTGTTTTTACATTCCTGTTTGTATGGTGGTTAAACAAACAAGATAGAACCTGTAAATCTGTGAGCATCAGAGGTGTTGGTAGGTATTTCCCAAAATGGCGAAAAAAAATGTTTTCTCGCTGTGAAAAGAACATGGTCTCATTAGTGCGCCAGATTAGTAAAAGTTATTGTATATATATATTGCCTGTACCATGGACACATAATCAATCCTGGATACGGCATTGGAGACGGAGAGTGTTGCAGTTTATGCATGTAAAAGTGTGAACAAAGCTAGCAGTGAGTGAGTTTCCATGTTCTTGCAAGAGGGAAGCCAAGCAGGGAGGAAGGGTGGGTTCGAGAGAGAGCGCGAGAGCGAGAGCGCGAGAGAGAGAGATTGTGGATGCATTCCAACGAGGCCACAACCTCCGGAGCAGATCTGTAGTGGGAGCCACGATGCAGCCGATCCGAGGGAGGAACACACAGCTGATCTGATGCCAAATCACTTAACGACAAGAGGCCGAGTGGGTGCAGGCAACTGACCCCTCTTATGTTTGAAAACAGCTCAATTTAACCTAAAATTGTCCCTTTTGTTGAAAACATGTACAATATGAATTGTGAATGCTTCAGTTGAGTCTCGCTACAAAGGAGTTTTTTTCTGTTTTTGGCGTCTCGACTTCTTCAAAGACAGAAGTTGGTAGAAATGATGTCAAAACACCATGGCGCTGCTGATTCATAAAAACTTAAGATATGTTTGCCATTATTATAAGACTTGTATTGAAATTGCTCTTCCAGACAATGACTGCAGTCTTTAGAGAAGAGTAAGTGATTATTCTGGTGGTCGTGGCCCTGCAAGCCTCA
Source organism: Spondyliosoma cantharus (assembly GCA_900302685.1). NCBI lineage: Eukaryota > Metazoa > Chordata > Actinopteri > Spariformes > Sparidae > Spondyliosoma > Spondyliosoma cantharus. The sequence continues at coordinate 9,387 of OMLP01019453.1, forward strand.
AATGTCAAAAGCCAGGGGCAGCCTCAGCGGTTACTAAATTATACGAGGTACGAGCTAAACCAGAGGCTGAGGACACACAGCTGCGGACAGGATCTGACACCGTCTCGCCTGGCCGGGGCAAAAATTGAAAAAAAAAAAAAAAAAAAAAACCCTAAAAGGAAGTGAAAATCCCTTGAAGTCTGTATTTTCTGGACGAAGTCGAGGATCTGACTCCTTCTCTGGCAGTCAGAGTCTGATTGACTGCAGATTTCAGTTCCTGACGGTCTATATAAGTGTTTACAATTCCAGAGCATCACATGTCCTCCGAGTCTGCTATAAAGATCTGAGTAAGGACGTCTGCTTGCGACAGCGTTACAAGATCCTCGTGGGCCAGATACTGTCGCCTGAGATGACATTTTTGCTCTGATTCTGCATGTTGTTGAGGCTTCGTGTTGACCAAACAATCCCTGTGAAACTGATGGAAAACAGATCAAGAAGAGGCCCAGTGCTTGTATACTCTCAGATTATATTACACTGACTGTTTAATGAGCATTGCATGGATATATAGATATGTCCACTGCTGCTCTGCTATTATCTTCAACCAGCTTCACCCTAATTGTCTTTATGGCTAATTGAGTTATCCAGCAATTGTCATGATAGCATTTTTTGTGCTGAGCAGACCCCCTTGGCTTATGCAAGGAAACACATTTTTTGGTCCACTTGCGCACTTTCCTTGTTATGTTACAAGTATTCTGTGAAAGAGAAAAACAGGCTGGAATTATAAAATGTTTTCTAACCCCTCTGGATTTGTGTGTCTCCGCTCAGGCCACAAATCACTTTGCCTTGCTGCCGCTATGGACCACCCGATTTCTCCACACTTAAAAGGAAGCACTCTTTATCAGATGCACACCAGTGACTCTCAATAGATAAAACTACAGTCTGGATCAGCTGCTAATGATGTGAAGAAAATACTTTTTCTCATGTCTTGAACTCAACTGTAAAGCCCTGAATGTGAAGCAGATAAATGGTTAAAAATGCCATCCAGAAAGACTCGTGTTTGATCTCATAGGTGAAGGGTTTAGTTGTGAAGCAGACCCTCACCCTGAACTACCACGAGCCTCTGCACACATGTAACAGAGATTCAGAGGGATGCTGATTATGGCCAAGCAATTTCACGGTGGCGGCAAATCAGCGATGGGAGCCAAAAAGCAACTGAAAAGTGATGTAAACGCTGCATTTCACCCACACTTACAAAAAGAAAGAGCAGAACCCACACAAACGACTCACTGTAAAGAAAAAAAAAAAGCAATCAAAAAGACTGTATTTAGTCTGGGTTGAGATCCATATCCAGGGCTTGAATACACATCATTTTCTAACACAACAGACGAATAGAAATATTTACTTTGTACAAGCCAAAGACAACAACTGTGCTCTGAAGAAACTAACAATGGCATGAGGGCAGTAAACTACTGAAACTCCCTTTGAAATATTTGCTTTTCCCATCATGACCAGGGTCGTGGTTGGCACACGTCAGAGTGAAGTAACGTGGGATATTGGACCGATGGAAAAACAGCCTCTTCTGGGTTTTACTCAGCAAAATTCTCCAGATCTGACTCACTGAAGCCTCTTGAAACATCCCTCTGATCTACTTACATAACTACCAGTTTTTCTCTGTTTTCTGCTTCTTGTGTTTCAAACGTGATCAGGTAAAGAGTTCAATTTTCCAGCTAAGACTGAAAAATTAAACTAAAAATGAAATGAGAACCCAGGAGTTGGAGGATTGGTTAATGTTCATCCAGGTTTTACTTGCAACTAGTGCCTATGTGCTTAGCACATAGGCACTAGTTGCAAAGCTTGTACAACTATCTGGAAGGGAATCCCCTGTCTGTGACAATGAAAATCAACAAAATATACAGCATGACTGACACCTGTTCCTGCTCCTTCGTCCACGGCCCAGTCGACATATGCCAGTGGTTCCCAGTTGGCAGCCCGGTCAACATCTGCTGGCGCCAGTTCCTGCTCCCCAGTTGTCGGCCCAGACGGCATCTGCCAAGTGGCTCCGGGTCGGCGGCCCAGCCAAAACCTGCCGGTGGCTCCCAGTCAGCAACCCAACCGACACCGGTTCCAGTCCCTCGGTTGAGGGCCCAGCTGAGTCTGGTTCCTGCCAGTGATTCTCCAGCCATTGGTTCTCAGGCCCACCGCTGCCAGTGTCCCTCCGTCGGCTCCTTCGCCTCCGCTGCCGGCCTCCAGAGGGTCTCAGCCTTCACCCCCACTGCCGGCATCCAGAGGGTCTAAGCCTTCGCCCCATCGCCAGCTCCCAGTGGCTCCCAGCCTATGCTTTCGCAGCCGGCTTCCAGTGTGTCCCAGCCTACGCCTTTGTGGCTGGTCTCCAGAGGGTTTCCGCCTTCGCGAGTGGCCCCCAGGGGGTTTCTGCCTTCACCACAAGCCACCTGATTGGCCACTGCCCCCGCATCCCGACCTCCAAAGTTGCTACTTTGTCTTTTGTCCTTTTTTGACTAGCTTTTGTGTCTAGATCCCTTTTGTTTTTTGTACTCTTTTTATTTTATAATGTTCCCCATTGTTGTTCCTAAAATATAACCATACCACAACAAAAAGAGGGATAACAATTATGTATCTGCATTAAATTGTTGCTATGTGTTTAATGTAACCTGATGATAATGGTGATACAAACATTCGAAGCTTGATTTGAAAACCTCAACAGAAGTTCTGAATGTCAATAACTTACATGCAGGAAAGCCAAAATGTGTAGAAAGATCAAATCATATGAATGTTATTACATTTCCTACAGGTCAGTGAAAAAAGTACCACAGTCCCAACTACCCAAGCATTCATAATATTTACTTGATGTACATAATTCTTGTATTATCATTAACATACGGTTTGGAGAAATTAACAGGTTGTTTTAACCTTTTATCAATGAAAGTTTTGACTACAGGATGCTCGCATTCTGTAGAACTTCTGTGTACGCTAGTAGGGATGTATACCGTGGACCGGTACTTTTTGGTACCGGCTCCTAATTGGGTCGGTACCAGGGTACCGTTAAGATTCTGGACAAACGGTACTGTTATCAGTAAAATTATTTTTCATCGGTTTTTGACATGGATAACTTTTGAACGTCTACCCTAGTGTAATGTACAAACTTAACAACAAACTCACCGTGACTTGACGTCGCAGAAACGAAACCGGGTACTGCTGCCACAGTGCTGCAGTCTTTAGCGTTAGCCGGGCTGCTAACTTTACTCGCTTTGTTATAGCAACACGGCGCACTCCTTTAGCTTCATACTATGCGTGCGCTCCAAATGTCTGGTGATGTTGCTTACACCGAATTTCCACTGAATATTGTCCGCTGCGTTACCGCTCTGATCCGGTTTTGCTCCGCCGTCTGCCGTCCAGCAACCCCCACCAGTTGCGTTTTGAGTCCAGTGCCATGGTGCCGTCCGGTAACGTTACACAGCTGGCGTCCCGAGGCCGAGGAGTCTCCGTGATAATCACATAAACACTCGCGACCTCAGTTATAGGTCTGTGTTAAATACAATAACAGGAAGTGTTCCCGACCGAAAGATTAGTAGAAGAGCTTGTGTTTGTCTCTTTTTTGAGATTTGTATGCTGGTGTCAACACGGAGTGTTTTATTTTGAAAAGTAACCGGCTGTTATATTGTAATTTCAGTGCTCGACTTCCTGCCTGCTCGGTGCTAAATTCAGCTGAATTGCTGCGTCGCGCTCTGGCATCCGCCAGATAAAGAAGTCCTGGTTATCTGTTCCGGAGTATTTGTAATTGCATAGCTTCTGTTCTGTTGAAGCTTTATTATTACCTTGTGGTAATAAAAAGAAGGTTGAATCTTTTAACATCTTGTAAAGTCTTTTTACACAAAATTACATGTTGTAGTATCGATAAGAGTATCGATAAGTATCGGTACCGATAAGGAG
>OMLP01019456.1:2483-14138 GCA_900302685.1 Spondyliosoma cantharus
TTTTTCTGTTGCAGCAACACAGCTTTGGGTGGATTTTGAACATGAGCGGGAAATCTAGCTGACACACATATGAGCTGTTAAAGTGCGAAATGTTTATTTATCATTTGTTGTCAATTGAAAAAGGGATAAATATTGGAGGTATTACAGAAAGCCTGAGAGCCTCACTGCATCATAGTCAAAGTACTGCGCTTAAGTACAATTTTGAGGGTTTTTTGTTCAAGTATTTCCTTTTTTTCTGCTGCTTTATACTTTCATTCCGCTACATTTATTTGATGGCTTTAGTAACTTTTTACTTTGCCGATTTATATTATTCAGTCTTAATAGGTTATAACTTGTGAAGTGTAGCCATTCAGACAGCGTTGTGGGCTGGAAAATTTAAGAGACCACAGATTGGTGACTACAGACAGTGAGAAGATGCTGCATCAGAGCCAGATAATTACATTTTTAAATCGATTTATGTTTTCAGTAATCGGACACAAAAAACACTGATGCTGATAATCGGAAAAATGCTTAATATCGGACCTGATAATGAACCTATCCGTAGCTATTGAAGAAGAGTGGGCCAACATTCCACAAGCCACACATTAACAATGTCATCAACTCTGGATCGCCAGTCTACGGATCGGATGGATTCTCTTTGCAAAGCAGAAGCGCTCACAAACAGGGAGTTTGCGCAGACACATCAGATGTCTGCGCAGGGCCACAAAAATCACCTGTGACAGTTCACACCCCGGGCACAGCCTGTTCTCCCTGCTGCCCTCAGGAAAGAGGTACAGGTCCATCAAGGCCCGCACTTCAAGACTCTTAAACACCTTCTACCCAAGTGCAATACGAGTCCTCAACACCCAGTAGCTGTCGATGTGCTGTTTGGGTGTTTCGGTTCCTGTGTCCTGTGTGTTCCTGTTCCTTGTCTCCACTGCTGCTGTTGTGCTCTCTGTAGCACATTCTTTACACTGCTCTTTGTAAATATATCTATATTTATATTTTTACTTTTTATCCGTGTGTTGTTTTTATCTATATATTTATTTTCTTTTCTTTATACATGTGTATTTTGCACCACAGAGTTGTCTTTTTAATTTCGTTGTACCTTGTGTATAATGACAAATAAAACAAACATTCAAACATTATAGTCTGGGAATCTAATACTCACATCTAAATATTGTCATATTGTCACATAAACCTGCAAATAATCAGAATGTTTGCGGAAGCAGCGATGTTGCTTATTTTTCGAAATAGTGAGTTCGTCCAGTTATTTGAGTGGGTCCCTTTTATAAGAAAAAATGTGATTTCCGACAAAGTGTAGTGTTCAACCTGTTTTTTGCTGTTATATTGTTATATGGTTTTAATCATGGTTATATGCTTGAAGAAAATGTATATATAACGATGAGCCACTCAGTTCGAACGCAATACCAAACCAGGATGAAACATAGACGCTTAAAAAAGTGCAGAGGGATATCATCTCAATGAAGAATTATGCATAATGGGAAAAATAAATATACTTTTATATTAGCTGCAGCATGTGGTGCAGAGAGACTATGAGCAGGATGGACACTTAACCTTTCTGTGGCTGGTGATGTAGTTGAATATATTGGACCCCAGTGTGTGTGTGTGTGTGTGTGTGTGTGTGTGTGTGTGTGTGTGAATGTATGAGTTCATTGGGCAGAGGGATATCTGCTATTAGGCTGTCTTATTCATTTTTCCAGGAAAACATCTCCAACATCCGCAAAAATAAAAGTGAAACTGTCGCACTTCGAAAAACAAATCCTAAAATATGCACTTTTTTTGTTGATCAAAATGCGCATCACCCATTCTTGTCTTTGTTTCAAACACTGGTGAACATGGTGAATGTTGTGGTTTGAAAGCAAACCGTGGCTCAACCCGCTGCATTTCTTATAGCATTAAATAACATCTTTGTTTAGGTCTGTTTGTCACATCCTAATAATAATAATAATAGTAATGAGCTGTTTACAAATGGGAATTGCGCTCTTTTTTTCGGCTACAGGATGTGAGCCGCAGGGCACGAAGGAGCCCATCAAGGAAGCTCATGTGAGCCATGCTGCCAAATGTAAAACTCTGTTACGGCATGTAAAAAGAAACTTACCTTGTCTTTAGGCACTGGTCCCGTGTCTCCGCAGTTGCCTGAAGAGCTATTCCTTTTGCATTGACAGTCTATACCAAATCAAATACTTGATTTGGTATTTGTTTTAAATGTTTCAAACCTGCTGTTTAATAATCTAATAATGTGTTTTACAAAAGCATCCAACTTTTTAGTTGTTTTTGAACTCTACGTCCTGTCATCTTGTTCTCAGCACTGACGTTGTTGCAGCCCCTGTGTTAAAGCAGAAAACTGATGCCATCTCTTTTAACGGTCTCACACTTCTGTTAAAAAAAAAAACGGCTTGAACTTCCTCTGCTCTTTGGCAAGAGAAACAGTGAAGAAGACAAATTATCAGGACAACACCCATCCCAGCCAATAATGCAACAGTTCACCGAAGAAAGGAAAATGCAGTCCTTATCTGCTCAACCCCGTGCTGATGGAAAGTTGAGTGAAGATAAAGGCCACGAAAACATTTCTAGAGCTTCACAGCAAAACAGCGTTGCAGCTTTCTCCTAAAGATGCAGATGGGGACTTGTTTAAGCAACCTTACAGTGCGACAAGACTCCCAGGAGGCACTGCTCCTGGCCAACCAAGCAGTAGCACAACCACAACGTGTCTGACACTCTGGATGTTGTGTGAATGTCATTATCCAGATTTGAGCTGGTAGCCAGATTTTTCTTTATCCCTGGACATACTGAAGCCTGACGAGCTGATTCCCCCCCTGCTTCCATTCTCTCAATCTGCTACCATCTAATGGCTGTACTGTAGCTTCACATTTGACAGATCAGTTTGAGGGTGGTGCAGATCTTCTCATCTATCTCTAAGCGAGGAAGCAATTAAGTGCTTTGCTCAAAAACATTTGCTGGTAACATTAACAGCATAGGATTGATTTCTATGGACTTGTGAGACAGCAGAGAAGCCGAGATGAGCCCACATAAGTGCCGTGCTCGAAAACCCCAACACCACAAAGTCTAACCTCTTAATGACTTGATGCACAAAACCACACAAGCATCATGTTTTCTCATGCTGAAATGCTTTAAAGAACACATGGGATATTAACTCACCATCTCTTGCAGTAAAGACATTAGGCATGGCTCCACCAGCAGCTGCCACACACTGAAATATCTCCAAACAGTATGACACTGGTAGTGCACAAGCATGAAACCACCCGCCACACCCTCCACACAGGATGTGGTGTGTGGGGAACACAACGCCTCAGCAGTTGCCCTCTCACAAGCATTTTCTCATGATCTTTGTACACCTTTTCATTTACACTGAGCAGACACTTACAGCACTTCATACATACAGTCATACATACATCGATGGCAGTGGGTCTTCGACATGCAGACCAGGGGAATCGCACCAGCAACCTTCCAATAACAAGACGCTGGTTGTACCTCTGAGCCACAGCTGGCTAATGTATGATATAGATATGCCCTCTATCTTTTGGAAGCATGAATTCAAGAGGTGGCTAAGTCCTTACATATTGCACCTTTTAAACGTCCCATGGCGCGGCTTTTAGAGGCTTTACTCCCTCAGAGAATTTTCTTAATTTTCCTGAGGTCCATTAATAATTCATAGATTTTTTATTGACATAAATTCATGTGCAGTTATTATTTCAAGGCCGCCTTTTCGATGCCTTTTAACTACTTGACTTGAGTTGGGCTGTTTTGAGGAGCTTCATCTTACATGGGCTGTTCCTTCATTTGGTCACACTTCGGTTTAAAACCTCTTGCAATAGTTACATGGTACATTTTGTCCCTGAACAGCAGAGGAGAAATGAAGTGGAAGCAAGTGGAGTTCCTGTTCCATGAGCAGGAGATCTAGCTGACACATGGTGGCTGCCATGCAAGGTGCTGACCAGCAAATTTCTTTTTATTAATTTGTTCTTTATATTTGATTTTCCTTATTTACATTATTTAATTTTCTGTATTCCCCCCCCATTTATTTCCACACATATATACAAAAATACAATACACACAATATACAATATAACACAATATAAAAGTTAATGTTAAGAGCTCAAAAAAAAAAAAAAAGAACACCAGGGTTGCCAACTCTCCCGATTCACGCGGGAGACTCCCGATTCTCCCTCGATGCTTCCGGTCAGTAATTTCTCCCGTTAATCTCCCGATTTTACAGTGAAGGAAACTAAGTAAACTGAGTAAGATTGTGGGGGATATTTGTCGCAGTATCTGGCAACACTGGCCTGCCTGCGCGTCTGAGCAGGGGTGTGATTCTTTCCGATAAATCCGTATATCCGGCTTCCCGCCCTGAAAATGAAGCTCTCGTAAATCATGCAAATCGGGGGGGCGGGTTGCACAAGGCACGGGTCGGGTGTTGGTAAACATAATGACATTTGATTTTGATGATAACATGATTTTTGTCAGTTTAATATCACGGGGGGCGAATAGCGAATTTAAGTTGCACACAGTGAAAGCACTTCACCCTAAGTTATCTTGAAATCGATTATTATTGTCATTACTGCTGTTTGTATAATTTCCACAAGTCACCGTTTAAGTTGAGCGACTGAAATCCTCGTCATCCTGTTCAAAGGCTGCAACAGGCGACTCATCGAAGTTTTAGTTTCAGGTTGGATATTCGGCGGATATTCACTCGGGTCCAGCCGCGACTTTACTGAGGTTCACCCAGTGTGAGCAGCAGGAGGACGGTTAGCTCACCTCCAGAGCCTCGCGCTGAATCGCTGGACACTGTTTTAGGGACCGTCATTAAATTACTTAGCATAAATATATTGATACAAAATAATTGCATTTTTTTTTTTTTCGATATCGTCCATGTCATGTGGCCCAGTGACTCCAAACCAGCAGCAGATTGGATTAGTAATGATTTATTGTACTTGAGTGCTTCCTCTATTTTATATGAATATTAATAAGCAGAAATTATGATTTTTTTTTTTCTCAATAGCTTCCATGTCATGTGGCCCACTGACTTCTGAAAATAATGGTAAAAAAAAGTTCTCTAATGCTCAAGAGGTTAACATATTTTCAAGCAGCAATGTCAACTTCTACACTATTTTCTCTCATGTCTTAGACTCAGAAAAGGGTCATTTTTCAAAATTGCCCCTGGACCCCCATAGTGTTGCTAGGTTACGGACTCAGAGCACCGCTGCTATGAAAACATTTAGAGGAAACACTGTGTGTTCTAAGAATTTTGGACATGTGGGGTTTAAAATACAAGGCAAGAAATGATGACAATTTATAGGCACCTGTGGCGAAGGAACCTTGTTCCTTGGGCCGATACACCGATGAAAAAAATCTCCCTATTTTTCACAACCCAATGTTGGCAAGTATGAGAATACACGCAGTGGTCACAGGAGTTTCCATTTTTATTTAAGTGAACGCCGGAAGTGTTTTTCCCAGTCGACGCTTTTATTCTGAAAACCTCGCCCCCGGAAGTCCTGTCATGTTATTGCAGCTGAGCGGAGCAGACCACAGCTGTTCGGAGCGTACCCGGCCTGGTTTTGGGATTCAAACCTCAGTGTTTCGCTGCAAAGTGAGCGTGGCGGCGTGTCGTCTCCCCGCCGTGTGACATTCTCTTCAGCCACGTCCCTCAGCGGCCGCCTTCGCTCCCCCTCGGCCGGTGTGTCGGGTCCACGACGAGGATAATGGTTCTGTCAACATCACAACAGGTCGCCCTGGCTTTCACGGCCGTGCTTTTCACGTTCGTCGTCCTGCCCAGGTTGTTCGGCGGCGGCACCGCAGCGAAGGAAAATAGATTCGACTCCCGCCACAGCAGGAAAGGTAGGACGCTCACCGCCGTCGCAGAGGGAAGCATGTCACACAGAGGGGGCTAACATGGCTACTGCGCGCTTCACTACGCCCTCCGTCCACTCTACATGTAGCTAGCATGTAAACAAGGACTCCTACTGCTAGAAGTCTACACACACTTCACGGGCTGGACAGAAAAGGTTCTGCGGCACAGCGACCGGAACTCAAGCGTGTGATTGTGCACTACTGTGCAGCACTATTAAAGGTGCAGTCCGCTGTTAAACGCGAGCTGCCGCATGCAGTGAAGTGATGATGGACAGAACATGAATACAGTCGTTCAGATCTTATGAGATAAGTGTGTGTGGACGTGGGTCTGCGGTCCAGCAGCTGTGGCTCATCTGCTGCCTGATGTCAAACGTACATGTCAGCAGGGTTGTGGTTGTTTGGGTCAGCAGGAAGCCATTGTGGCTGGCTCGCGTTTAAAGGGACAGCTCACCCTGAAATCAAACTGCATATATTCCCTCCTGCCTGTAGTGCTACGTATCCATCTAGATTGCTTTGGTGTGAGTTGCGGGAGTTTAGCCTGAACAGCCGATCAGAGTGATTTCTATCACCAGCGAACCGTAGGCGATCCCTCGCGTAAAATCATCCAGAAAGCCTCCGACAAGAGGCATCCAACCCCCCCATCACTTGCTTCTGCTCTATTTAACTTCAGCGAGAGGGTATGGTCACAGCGTTGCATTCGAGTTTTCAACACGTAGCATTTGTCATGATGAGCTTTGTTTGTTTACAGCCACATTCACACTGCCTTTTTTAAGGTGGGGATATTGTGCACATATACCACAGACGGCAGTGTGGGACAGGGGCGTGACGCTCCATGGGAGTTCAGTCTGACAGCTGAACAGATCCTTCACTCATCAAATAAAAAAAGACGTGTCCCGCACTTCAACTCAAAATGCAATGCTGCAGGTCCAAACAACAGTAATGTGGTCTCGGGTAGTGTCTTTGGCAGCTTATACGAGGAAAAGAATGCTGAATTTATACGTGGAAAAGTGTTATGTATTAAATAAAATCACCAGATTTGATTAGGAAAAGTCATCACGACCTGATTGTCCCTACGGAGTCTTCGGTGAACTTCTTCCGGGAAAGCGGCATCCCTCCCTTTTCACAAGTGAGAGCCAGACCGGGTCTGCTATTTACTGATGGTGATTATATGATTTGATTAAGAGCAAAAACGTATCTTTCTTGCTTTCCACGATGCATGGTGGGTCAGCATCTCAATTGCAACACAGTATAATGGCATCCATATGATTATAAACAGTTTCCTGAGACATTTTTAGATTTATAGGTGGAAACCAGTAAAAGAAACGGCACCGATCTCAATGAGCAGCTCTGCTCTGCTCTGCTCGGTTCAATATGAACAAACAAAGGCGGTGTAGAGGCGAGCCTTGGTTGCGGCGCTATTGCAGGTCACTGTTTGAAAAAAGTTTATGACAGTGGTGTTGCGCTCAGAAACCGAAGACCCAAATTACACAAAATGCCACTTTTCTACATAATGTTGCATCATTTCCAGACAACAAGCCTCTTTCCTGACAGTACTCTCAAGATCTCTAACCCCTCTTGGTGCTCATCGTGTTGTTTCTGGAGCAGCAAGTACGGGCCCAGGTGCAGTGAGAGGTCAGCCCATCAACGTGAACGCGCCCGGTTCACCGCAGACCCCCGAGAACATGCAGCAGATGAAAAAGCTGATGGAGCAAGAGCTGAAGAGCGACAAGTACAAGACCAACAACAACAAGGGCTACGTGTTCACGCTGATGCCTCTCTACGCCATCGGAGTCGGAGTGTTTGCAGCATATAAGTTCCTGAAGGTGCGTAAAATAAATCTGAACTTTGAATCGACCAGTGTGTGCACAGTCCGAATGGATTCTGTTCTTTTTGACTCGCAGATCAAGTCTGCAGATGACCAGGCACAAAAGGAGAAATTTACAAAAGGTGCCAAGAAATCAGTGGAGGCAGGTGTGTATCGCGTGTGACTGGGTTTCTGTTTGCATATGTGTGTTTCCTTTGTTCAAACATATGGTGCCACATATACCCACGCTAACCAAATGTGTTATGTTTCCGTGAGTGATTCACATATGGTATTTTTATTCCTCTTGTGTGTACGTATTTGCACAGAGAACCAGCTGAATGAGCTGGAACAAAGGCTAGCGCAGACGGAGAGGATGCTCAATTCCATCCTCACCCAGCTGGATCCGCTTACTAACTGGTGAGTTGTCATCATTGTCGGTTTGCACACAGTTCGGTCTCCAGGCGAGTGCACCACGCCTTGTTCATACAGTTGTGGTTCTGCAACATGATCCTCACTTCACGGCTCCCCACTGTCTCTGTTGTTTTTCTTTTAGCAAGCCTGCAGTATAATTAAGGTCAAGGCAGATTATCTTTGACTCATTTTAATTTCAGATATACTATTTTGTTCAGTGTTTTAGATAGTAAAGATGTGCTGAGAGAGTAAGTGTAGAAGATGGAATGAGCATGTTGAAAGAACAAATCTTTTTTTTTTTTTTTAATTGCACAGAAACACTAAAGACTTTGTTTTGCTTTTGTTCAGAGCTGGCAGACATTTAGTTTGAATGTAAGAATAAAGAAAATCTTACAAAGAGACAACAAGTAACACTTTACTATAACCAGAATTTAGTTCAAGTGTTTGACTCTTAGCAAGAAAGCAATTAAGTGTATTTTCCAAATGTCAAACATTTTTAAGGTTTAGACATTAGTTATGACAATTCTTCTCTAAACATGTCTAACAACAGGAAATTGCCTGTTGATAAGATAATGTTTAAAGTTGAACCATCATGGTAGTCTTACCAATAGCAAGTCAATAACACCCATCTGGACGGAGATTGTTTTACTGCATGTTTTAAAATCCAATTTAAAAAATACCCGTCTACATGTGGACTTGGCCTGAGGGGGTCATCAGGTGGGCACCCTCTCAGTAGCCTACAATATCACCAGCTAGTAGCTAATCTCACACAACCAGCTAACACCATGTCCGGTTAGCGAGCATGTAGCCATCTCCGGCAGCGTGCTTCCTAACCCACCAAGCAACAACTAAATAATCACCCTCAGCTAGCTCAAGTTGACAAGCAACAAAGTAGCTAACTAGCTTGCCAAGCTAACTAGTATGTGATGTGCTAAGATAACCGCCGTACTCAGCTACCAACCAGGAATCACAATTTCTCTCTCCCCCAGTTAAAGGCAGTGTTCTTGCTACATACTCAGAATAGCTCGTCTGAGATCAATCTGTTTTCATCCTCATGTAGTTTTCACCTCTCATGTCTCTTCAGTGTGAAGTCGGTGGCCCAGGAGCAGAAGAACGAGATCATGTCCCAACTCCAGACCATCCGCTACCTGATGAAGAAGAGAGGAATGGACTGTCCGCCTCTCAACATCAACGGTGGGCCGATCGACTCTCTCAAATCTGATTTTAGGAATTACTATTCCCACTGTTGCTCGTCAGTGATCTGGTCAGACTCAGTCGGCTCAGGCATCACAGATCTGTAGTAACCGCGTGGGCGTTTGGTAACAGATGTTTCCAATAAAAATCCAAAATGGCGATACCAAGTTAGGTACTGATCATTCAACCATGCCTCAGTTTTCAATCATAGCTTGGAGGTCGTGTCGTGTCCTGGCATGGCATGGCGTGTTGTGATAAACCACAGTTTGAAATATGACACATCTCTAGAAAAGTGTTTTGCATCTAATTTGCACGTAGGAATGTGGTTGAACCCACACGAGGTCCCATGAACTTTGCTTTTCCTGCATGTAGTTCTGAGCGACATATAAAACCGCGTGATGACAACTCTTGTTCCCGTTGTTTCTAAATTAATACCACTACACGGCATTTCTGTGCAGCTTTTTCGTATCACTTACCAGGTGACACCCCAATATATTTGTGATAAGTTAATATCAGCTGATACAGATCAGTCCAATTCAAGTGCAGATACTTTTAAAAACATTTTTACTCCATTATACAATCCAGCTTTAGTTAGTTCTTATGATACTATATATGCTGTGGTGCCTCTCTGTGTTTTCCTTTCAGAATCTGCAGGTTTTCGTTGTGACCAAACACCACAGCTACTGATTTTACTGTCACACCTTCAACCAAAGACGAGCAGAACTGCCACTGAAGTGTTTGGCCTCAACGAAAACCTGCCGACTCCTGAGCTCTAACTGCACGTGGAGGATACAAGTGTCCCTTTCGCTATAGTTCAGTTCAGCTGAATCAAATACTGTCATTTTTTTTCAAATACTTGCCTTTATTGATCTGAGGTGAGTGGGAGGCAGACCTTTGTTTGAAACATGGTTGTATTTGAGACAAGCATTCACTCTTGATTTTCCTGATTTTACGAGTATATATCAAAGTATTTATCTTTATCCAAACCCCACATTTCCCCCATGCTTATCTGTTTATTTGTTCCACTGAACTAATTTCATCAGTACAGTAACAGTCATGTCATACTCCCATGAATTTCTCCTATATAACAAAAATATTGTTTTCTTTGGCCATTGATTGATTCAGTTTTTCACTGATTTTTGCAATTTTTCAATCGCTATTAAAGGAAAAGGTCACCCAAAAAGGAAAAAATTCAGTCATTATAAGTTTCGTAGTCCAAAAAACCTTTCTGGCAATACACAACAAATCAGCATTGCGGGATTCTCATAAGTAACTGAAGAAGATGGGGGCTTGTTTTAGAATAAAACTAAACAACCAAATAGTCCTATGAAATGGCTCCATACAGCTCCTCAGGCGTAATCCAGGTTTCAGAAAGCTCCTAGATCCCAGATTGATTTCAAAAGGCATGCGGGTGAACACTTTCAGCTCAGCAGCTACAGTGAAGATTTCATCTTAAAAAGGGTGTAAATAATGTATTTTGAAATCCATTTGAGATCTGTACATTTAGCAGATCACACGGCAAATACAAAATTAAAAACAAGGACAATACATTAAACACACTAAAACAAAAGACACCTCACTATATTTGAAAAGATTGGTCACACACTTGATTATCTTTTAATTAATAATTAGAATTTAATTGAGCATTATGTTACGCTGTTTCACATGCAGTAAGTGTTGGTAGACTGTTGTTGTGTGAGCCCTGACTGACTGTGTTTGGTTTCCTGTCGAGCACCTGCAGAGTCTTGTGTTTTCCCACAAGTCTCCATCTGCTTCAGTTATTTGAGAGCTGCAACACTGTTTCTTGCTGTGAGACTCCAGAGATGTTCTGACTCCCCCGCCTTAATGACTGAATTTTCATTTTTGGGTGAACTGTTGACTCAGATTAACTGAACACTTCCTGCACATTTTATGTATCATGTTCAAAGCTGTCGAGCAGTTCAAAGGGCAGAACTCCTTCCATTCCGAGAATCTGCAGGAAGTGTTTAGTTGTATTGACGTAACTTAACTTGGAAAAAAAGCAGGAAAAAAGTAAATGAGAACAGTGTTGCTTATGACAATGAAGAGCATGATATGATAAATTAATGTGTTACTGAATGTATTATATGAGCTGTTAAATCATAGGCACTTACTTATTCAATCAATCAGACTTTATTTATAGAGCACTTTTTATACATCGTAATGTGCTTCACAGAATTTAAAACAGCAATAATTAAAACAACCCCCCCCCACGCACGCACGCACGCACGTACGCACGCACACACACAAAAGAGTGAGTAATAATAAATAAATAAATGGTAATAAATAAAACAGGGCACTAACAACAGGTATTGCGGAACTGAGGAAACGCTATCATTGATGTATTCACTGAGGAG
>OMLP01019458.1:0-19905 GCA_900302685.1 Spondyliosoma cantharus
TATATATATATATATATATATAAATTCATGTTCAAGGATTCACTAGGAGTGAAATTATTGGAAGCAGCAGTGGGTTCAGTAGAGGTAGGATAGTCAAATGAATATGCATGAACACTGCTGAATCTATTTACATCTTCAAAGTATACGCAATGACCTCATAAATAAGGGTCAAAAGTGATGTGACCAATACTCTGTCAACATGGAAAATGCTTTTGTGTCGCAACAAGTTCAACAACAGGAACAAACATTATGCATACGCAACAGCTCATCGGTTGACTTCAGAAAAGGAGACAGGAAACCACAGGTTTCACTTAGAGTTTTTTTTTTTTTCTACCTGGTTTCATCCACCTCTACAAAACTCCACTACACACTTTCCATCCTGCCTCATGATTCTCCTGGGCTTCCATGGGTCTCGCCCAGACAGGTAGAAAGTTCAAAAGGAATCCCGCATTGCCTCATTATCCAACCACTGTTGCATAACGTTGGTTTTTTCCTTTACCCCAAAATCATCACATCACACTATTTCAAATTCATGTTGTGACTGGTTCCTCATGTGACTAGAATCATTTGTAATCCTGGTTTGTATTTTCATTTTGTTATTGGAACAAGATTATCTGGTCCACTGCTTCTGTTTGTTTCAGATGATTACATAGATAGATAGATAGATAGATAGATAGATAGATAGATAGATAGATAGATAGATAGATAGATAGATAGATAGATAGATAGATAGATAGGTAAGTCGTTAGGTAGGCACCATATGGCCAAATGCATGTAGACACACACTTGTAATAATAATTGGAAATCTTCATGTTCATCATCATGTATAATCCATGATAGTTTT
Organism: Spondyliosoma cantharus; assembly: GCA_900302685.1. Classification (NCBI taxonomy): domain Eukaryota; kingdom Metazoa; phylum Chordata; class Actinopteri; order Spariformes; family Sparidae; genus Spondyliosoma; species Spondyliosoma cantharus. The sequence continues at coordinate 845 of OMLP01019458.1, forward strand.
CTTTTAACTTTGCTTGAACAGTTTGGGTCAATGTCGTGCACCCAAGCCAGGTTCATAATGAAATGGTCTTAGAAAAGAAAATCTTTTTCGATTTGTACGTCTTACTTCAGCTAACCTGCTATTCACTATGACAATGATACTTTGTGTTATCACTCTAAAACATGTCTCAGAAGGTGGATGTGCTCCTCTGTCAGTTAGGATCCACTCCCAACCAATTTCAGAGACCTCTGGAGCGAAATGTGAAAAACAGCTTTTTATTCTTTAGCTTGTGAGTAAGAGCAAAAATGAATGACTATTCAATGTCATCATTTTCAGGTGAAATCCAAGTTCACTCTCAGCTATTGGATAAATCTGGCCCCTGACCTCAACACCAACAGCAGCACTGGGATGGGATGAAGTGGAATGGCAACTGATGGGCTTCTCAGACAGAATGCGGTCAGCGCAACCCTGTCGCAGGGTGAAGCATGCCATTGGAAATAATGGGTTTCAGATACTGTGTAGCATTTACTAGCATTGGAAATTTTCAGATTTCAGCGTGCAGCAGTGCCATTGTTGCATTCTGTCTGAGAGCCCTTTCAGACGGACACAACAATGGCACTCTTGCGCTCTGAAACCTGTGCTAGGCAACAACAGCTTTTCACTGTGTTGATCAAAGTGGTGTTAGTTAAGCATTCACTTCTGACCAATGCTGTGGACATGTACCTTGACTGCACTATTCTCAGCAGTGAGTCTTGCTCAAATTGCATTCTGTCTGAGAGGACCATAAGAGTCAGGCCTTATTACCCAACATCAGTATTTGACCTTACTAATTATCTTGTGACTGAGTGGGAATAAATGATACCGCAGAAGTCCAAATACTTAGACATACAGTAGTCATGGCCATGTAGTGTAAACAGATGCTACATTTTCTTTTCTTGGTGAAATAATTTTTTTCACTTTTCAGGGGTTAAAACTGAATGAAACCAAGAAGGGAATCAATGGGGGTTTCCCCCCAGCTGTCCTCAAACAACCTTATTTTCACTGACTCATGGACCTGAATCCTCCTCCACCTTATCACCTTTTCATGTAGTTGACTCTTGTTCTTGTAATGCACTGCTCTATTCTTCTAAAATGGAAGGAAATGCATGTAGGTCAAGCCATTATGGCCACTCAGGATACATTCTGTGAAAGTGAAAGTCACTTATATTTCAGTGATCTCAATATACGATCGCAAAGCTGGACTGACCGGAACATACATACATACATATATACATATGTACAGATAGATAGACAGATAGATAGATAGATATGGACAGACAGGAAATATGGAGTATGTTGCAATGAGCAACTGTTTGCTTCTCCATCATGACACCCTAAATATACAACAGCCACTTTACCTGAGTGAAATTCCACTACTAACACAGGGGTGTACAGATATTTTTCTTTTCCATCTTTTTGAGGTGAGCTGATAATCCACCAGGCGTTATGCAGTCTATGCTGTCATCTTGTGATGAGGAAGCTGAGCATTGGGCCAATCGGCAAAAAACACCAAGCATTCCTCTGTCGCTCTGGGGAGAGTTTCAAGTCTTTTTTTAGATAAAGGGAGTTTGCTGTTTGTGGCAGATTAAGAAACAGAAAAAAACATGTGAAGAGCAGGGTGATGTATTGCAATATGAGGGGACTTTTTCTTGAAAGTTCTTTTCAAATCCAAATGCAAACTGTGATGTGAAAATGTAATAAATGTGTGTAAAGGTGGGCTGCAAATCAAGATGCAGTTTCTGGAGAAAAATTCTCTCTTTCAAATGCTTCCTTTCTTCTTGTTGTCATGTACATTCCCCTCCTACTGAAGTCACCTTCACTGGAAGAGCAAGTTTAGTCATTCTCACTGACTGAGATGTCAAGTGCCCCTTATAAATCATTTTGTGGTCTATGCTATTCTTTCCACTTTCATTCAAGTGGAACCAGACAACTTTTCAAATTCCCCCTCCTGGTGTTACCCTGTAGTATTACTGGTGGTGCTGCTGTTGAAAAGACTGCGCTAACAACATGGCTACCACTAGCAGCGTGGCAACTGTCCGAAGCAAAAAACAACCCTTTCCCAATTTGAGCGAGGGAACCCTGATCTCATCTCAGTGCTTTGAAAAGGCAGAATTGGTGTTGGTTGTATTAATAGGTAGGCAGATTTGTTACATTCTGATCTAGAAGAAAGAAAGTTTTGAAATGGCGGTAAGGAGAAACATATATCAGCAATACAACACCAGGGAACTCTCCTTCGTTCAAGTTTTTATACCAATACCTGGAGATAGCAATCAGGGGAAAAAATACCTCTTGCTGTTTTGGTTGTGCTATGGCAGACATGCTTTCGTTGTGCTGTAATTTTTCCTTAGTTTTATGTGGGAAAAATCCAGCCCAGTGCGCGAATAGCATAGTGAAATCAAAGTTTATAGGGAGCCAGTGTATACACAGATGGAGCCATTTCTTTCCTTTTTGCAGCCTTTACATTGTGCGATCAACATTTACTTCAGACTATTGCCAGTTTAATATCATACATTTCTCTAATACTTGAAGTGCCATTTTGTGATAAATTTGATTTTTGAGTCTTATTCCCTAACTCAAGAAATACTGACACTTTGAGATGGCAGCAGACTCAACCTACAGTGCCAAAGCTGAGAGTTGCAAATCCATCCACCATCTTCTGTTTATCCACGGTTGGATCATGGTGACAGTAGGCTTGGTAGGATACTCCAGATGTCCTTCGCCCCAGCAAAACTTTGCAGCTCCCCCTGGGGGGATCCTAAGGCATACAGGCCACACATACTCTGTTGGTTGAGTTCTGGGTCTGCCCCGGGCTCTCCTCCCAGCTGAACGTATCCGCAAAACCTCCAAAAGCATCCTAATCAGAAGGCTGAACAACCTCAGCTGGCTACAAAGGACTCAAAGGAGCAGCAGCTCTACTCCGAGCTCCAAGCTCCTCACACTGTCTCTGAGGCTGAGCCCACCAAAATATGCCCTGTTTATTCTTCATGTTTGAATTCTAAGTGCTATATCACAGCCAACTGTACTCATTTCAGTTGTTTCAATGAAACAAGTCCAGTTGCCTACGATATAGCACTCAGAATTACCATGACCTGTTTGACTGAGAACCTTCATCGGCATGCTTCGTGTTTAATTGTTTTTTGTCTAGCTTTGAAAATTACCTTAGCCTTAAATTGAAGTGGCACAGCAGGAAGTGGCACCCACAGCAGGACAATGTGCCCTTCCACATACTGCTCAGGATTGGCTCGGGGAATGTGACAAAGGGCTCAAGGTGTCAAACTGATCTGTGGGACACGAGATGATCAGTGTTATTCGCTCCACCTGTTACTCCTTTGAATGTCGTGGCCAATTGCTGTATTTTAAACAACATAAGCTCTTTTATCTGGTGCATTATCAGTGATCTCATTATCACCTTCAGTGATACTCCACCCAAAATATATTTTGAGTGTGAAAGACTCCCCCTCTGTAGACATGAAATTATGCTTTCAAAAGTGTGTTTTTGCCGTAAAGAATGAAGAGGCTCATCTTCCATGATAGAGTCACATGGTTGATACAACTAATACAACCACAAAGCCTCCTGACCAAGACAGCTGCTGCGTTTTTGCACAACCTAACCTACATCAAAATGAAACTGTGACAGTAAGTCACCATCATCAATCACCCACTGTTTCTAACAAGAAAGTTTGTTTTTCGGCCTTGCTATAGGGTAGAAACAACATCTGAGTGGCTTTCTATGAAATATTGTAGTGTCTGTGTGTTTCTTACACATTCTGAGCTCTAAGGGCCAGGACAGGATGGACCAGATGCTTCCCTTTAAGTATATGTGGGAAGGCGGCAATGTAAAGGTCTCATGTCCAGGAGGATTTGTTTCAATAAAGATTACTTCCATCATTCCACCCAGCCTTGCCTCCGCATAATTCTTTTATCAACATACTACACGGTGACACCTTTTGGAAGATGACAGCCCATACACTTCAATATGGTGGCCGATATGCTTGGGCCCAGAGAGCCACTGGTAAGACTTTGCCGTTGATCCAGATCTGGGACTTCTGCCATCAGGCGATTATCATTTATTATCTACACGATTTCAAAACTTGATTTCATATCTTCGTGGGTGTGTTTGTAGGGTCAAGAAGTCAATCCATCTTCAAACTGAAATGATGTTGTAGGACAAATGTGTAATATGTGTTGGATTGATTTCTCTACAACAGCAGTCCAAAGGGACATTTTGGTTTCAAAGTTTCTTTCATACGTTACTCTCACATTATGTGAAAGGTCTATGTCTGTAATTAAGTTTATTTTTATAGCAGCAATCGTAGGTGGATGTTCCTCTTTCCAGGCTGCGGGCTGACTGTGAATAAGTGAAGAGCTACAGATCACTTATCAGCACAAACTCTTTCAACACATCCACATCTTTCTACCTGCGGTAAATTAACATTACCTCAACTTTTCATCGTGTTTGCCGAGATTTATTGTGACAGAACTAAACTAGTATTGAACTTAATTGAGTCAATCTCTGACTAACTCTCCCACACATACTTGTCTGCTTATAGATGTGTAACACCCATTCTTACTCATCTGAAGCATTACTCCTAGTTATGGTTGCTCTGGGATGATGTCATAGACACCATGAATGGCTCTAGTTTCAGGTAATAAGACCTGAATCAGTTTTTTGGGTCTTATATTCCAGTTTGAAGTACATATTAATCATTAAAACATAATTCATCATTAATGACTAGTCAATACACTATATGTATGAATATATGGCTATTCTGAGAATTTACACTGATGTTTACGTTTGATGTTTTGTCAGCTATGACAATGATTTAGGCTGTGGGAGTTTTACAGACTGGTCAATTCTCTATTAATGGCTATTTTCCACAATCACCTTGGCACAGTTCAGTACAATAGAAATATTATGCATGATTACTAAAACGCTTTGTGCAGAACTATAAGCTCCTGCTTTACCACATGTCTATTTTTAAACAAAAGGGAAGTAACACGATGCACTGAAGATATCAATGATGACACGTTAGTCGCAGTTCATTTTAACTTGACGCTATGGCACATAGTGTAATATCATTCACTTACAGCGTGACAAATTCTTTGGTCATTTCTGAAGAAATATAGCAGATGTCCCGATGAATAAGTGTTTGTGGCTTGTTACCCCGCACTTTAACCTGGTTTCCATGTATTTGACCCACATTGAGATGAGCAGTACACAACAACATACGCAAACATTCAACATCTAATGAGGTCAGATTGGCCAAAATGTACATGTTTTCGTCAGAAATTATGTACCGCGTGTTTTCTGTCGTTTTTGTCTGTGCTTTGGTATGCAGTTGTTATAGCTCATGTGGTAAGTGGGTTTTGAGAGCATCTGTCTGATCTGTCTGATGTGTCTATCCTCACCTCCTCATCTGTGTGTGAGTATCTTGTGGGTGTGTGTATGCACTGAGTTGTAAAAGGGGTTTCTACATGTGTGTTTGGGTGTATGTGTGACTGGGATAACAAAGTCATATAGATGCCATGCGTGTAGGAGTGTGTGGTGGCTCACTCTGGGTCTTTCTTCCTCATCAAATCTCCACTCAGTCATGACATCACTGGAGTTCCCCCAGGAGGAAACTGATTTTAAAAAGAGCCGCTCGCTGAGTGTCAGTCAACACACCAGAGCAGTTGTAACAGAAGGAGGAGAGCTCTCAATCAGGCTGCTAAGACTTGACTACTTGACTTGAAGTGACCGAAGGAACTCATTCAAAACAATGGAAGGAGAATGCAAAGTACTGCTGGATGCCGCTGTCGACACAGAAGCCAGGAAAGGGACAACGCAGAGTGTCAAAGCCAGCCCAAAACTAACTACTATCCTGCTGACATTCACACTCTGCCTCGCTGCTGCTGCTACTGTTGCTGTCTCCGCCTTCAACAGGCATGCTAAGGTTCGAACACAATTTTTAGATTAGTCTCTTGATTACTGAACGGACCAGGTGTCTCTCACAGTGAGGGGCCCCTCTCATCTGAACCAAACCATTACCTAACTGTCTCTTTATTCCCCTCTTGTAAAAACAGGGATCAGGACAAGACGAAGAAAATTTTGGTAAGTTCAGTCTTCAGGTGTACTTTTAAGGTTGATAGTGACGGCTTTGTAGCATCTAATAACTGATTGTCAGCCGACCCTTTTCTCTTACTCTGATTAACCTTGTGCTTTTTTCTTTTCTTTTACAGATCTGCATCATACATTGAGACAGATTTCAAATGTGAGAGCGGCCATTCATTTACGAGGTGAGGCAAATATTTAGCATCAGTTGATACATATAACTGGCACATTGTGGAAAAAAATGATAGTAGACATATTTTAGACTGGCTCTCTGAATCTTAGCTTAGAACCCCAACAAAAAGTTGTTGACGTTTTACCTTGATATTCAATTCTTATGTCAGTCTAACCGTCAGAAATGTTTGCTCATCTCCGTCACCGTCTCTTTACACTTTAACAGGAGAACACAACCCTGCCATGAAGACCTCAGTGCAATGGATGGAGCAGGTGGACCAGTCACACTCACAAGGAGGGCTACTACTTGACAACAATGAAATAGTGATTCCTGCAAGTGGCCTCTACTTCATTTATAGCCAAGCGTCTTTCCGTGTCAGCTGCAGCAGCAGTGAGGCTGACGACACCACCTCAAGGCCCTTGGTCCACCTGAGCCACACTGTGCGGCGCTGGTCCCGCAAATATGGGGATGGTGATGGCAACAAGACATATGTGCCAATCCTGCACTCTGTCCGCACTGCCTGCCAAAAGACAGTGAGCAGCAGTCCAGATGATGAGGGGAGCTGGTTCTCTGCGGTGTATATGGGAGCTGTGTTCAGCCTGACCACAGGCGACAGACTGCAAACAGTGATGGACGAGAAGATGCTGCCCATGCTGGAGGATGAGCCAGGCAAGACTTTCTTTGGGGTGTTTGCTTTGTGAGGACAGGTGTCCGAAGGCAGCAGGTGAAGGTATGAATGTTGATGATGAAAAAGCCATCAAGCTTCATTGTAGCTCCACATTAAGGCCTTCAGCCACTGCCCCCACCTGAACTCACTGACGCTGCTGACTGTAAGACACCCACTGAGAGTTTACACTGCACAAAACAGTCAATGCAACTTTGAATGACTGCATTAGCAGTCATTCAAAGTCTGCAAGTGAACAGACTGAAGTTAACTGTGGCAGCGAACAAGCAAGCTCACTGTTAAGTTATGTATTAACACAGATAATTATTTTGGTCTATAATGTTAAGTACTATGTACTATTGCATTATGTACTTTGTACTTTTGTGTCAGTACCTTTTGCTGTACTGTAATGTTACATCTGTACTGTCTTTGACATAAGTAGAATTTAATATAATGCTGCAGCTGCCTATTTATTATGTCACTACAGGCTGATAAAAGTGGATTTTAGAGGGTATATTTATTCAACACAAACTGATCATATAGATGTTATTTATTTAATTCATGTTATTTATGTATTTATTATTTATTTATGTTCCCTTGTATTTTGTCTAATGAATGCCTACATCTCTAGACTGTATTTATGCTGGATTTGGTACCTAATTTATGAAGTTATTTATTGAACAGAATAATCAATTTGAACAATTGTTTGTCATTCCAATTTGTTTTGTTTACATATGCAAATGATGGTGCCTGTGGTGCTTTAAAATATTTTAATAAATAACAATTTTGACAAGAAAAATCTGTTTGTGAGGGCTGTGTTCAGTGTATGGAACCAATCACAATGTTTGCATGTCTCTGCATCATACATTAGCTGACATACAAATACATAGTCTTTTTACCTTTGTCAAGGAGGTCATGCTACCTCCATGTCCATTTGTTGGTTGGTTGGTTTGTCAGCAGGATTACACAACAAAACAACGTAACAAATTTGTGATGATTTGAGGGCATACCTCTACCAAGGCCACCTTTTCTACTTCAATTCAATATTAAAAAAAAAACATATTTAAATCTGATTGACTGATGATCAGCCATGTAAATATGCCTGAATATTTTCCATCAAGATCCACGCATTATTCCTGAGAAATTTATGAAAATTTAGGAGAAAAAAAAAAACAATTAAAAAAAAAAAGAAAAAATTCCTGGATCTGTCCCTTTATCTGGATCTGCACCAAACATTACTGGAGACTATTCTGTGCGGAGACCTATCCTCCATCTAAGTTTGGTGAGAATTTGTTCAGTGTTTTTTTTGTAATCCTGCCAAAAAAACAACCAACCAACACACAGACTATTAGAGCTAGAATGTGGAATCAAAGAATTTGAAAACAACAACAATACAGCTTCAATGTCTACTAGGTCAAACTGAACAGGCCACCTGATGATTGACAGTTGGACGACAGCATTAGCTGATACTGTTGGGAGGATGGTCCACCTGTTAGCCACAGGGCGTAACACCCAGCGTTCTATGGCCTCTTACTGTGCACTGTGGAAGAAACTTTACCGTGCTTTCTTTCAAAAATATTTAAAAAATAAACTCAGTTTGACATTTGATATTGTCACTTCACCCAAGTTAAGCACAGTGGTATCAAGGCAAGCAGATGATGAGTTTGATTTTGAGATATTCTCTGTGTCTGTGTGTCTATTTTTGGTGTTATTGGAGGGGCAAACTACTAATTGCATGGTTAGATACAACTATGTTTTATGAGATGATTATCATAAACACACTCATGTCAACCAGTCCAGCTGACTTGTGTTGCTGCATACTCATACGTAAAGCAAAATGGACAAACAACAACAAAAGTGAACTTTTTGGAAGGAGCTTGGTTCACTCAACCTACCTACAGTACAAAGGTGAAGATCGAATAGGTGCTGAACTCACTAATGTCCCAGGGGTTGTGTGGTCTAAAACTTTTTTGAACTCAACCTAAAATCAAGGCAGTGGAAATAATGGAGGAGCACCCTGGGATAAAAGAAAGCTGCAGTTTCAATATGAGGGATGACTGAGGAAAGGACAACAAAAACCTGATGTCTAGTTAAGTTCAGCTGCTGTAGCAGAACCAGGAGTGGGTGGAGAGGAAGCATTGATTCCTTAACCTGGACAGCCGCTGTTGGATGTGCAAACAGACTGATTCCAGGATGGGCTTGAGATGGGCAGAGATGCCCAGCAGGCCACTTGTGATGTTGAAAGCTACTGCTTGTGCCAGTGGATGAAACTGGCTTGTGCTGCCAGGAACAAGGATCACGGGCCCTGTTCAGGTCTGCCATCCTGTGTGATCTGGTCACAAGTGGACAGCCCTAAGTACAGGTGTGAATGTCCCCAAGATACATTGAGGACGCATTTGAGGTCCAATCACTCAGACCACATTTGGAAGCAGTCTCATGTGACACTTAACGCACACTCATGCACACTTGTGGCCTTCATACACTTATGGCCTTTATTTATACCACGATACAGCACCAACAACAATCAACAAAGTACTTATGTACTTATGTATCCTCCCTGCGGCAGGTGTGACACCAATCATAAGAATAATAAACATTTAAACAAAACCAGCAACCATACAATCACAAAGTACAAAGAATTAATTTTTACATACATATAAATATATCACTCAATCAACAGCACATACCATCACGTATTGTTTGCATCTCTTCTCCTTCTCAATCCACTGCATGGTTCGATCCTGAAGCACCTCACCAGGTGTTTGGGCCGGGTTTTGACTCCACCCCCTGCTGAAGAGACAGCCAAGGGACCTAAAAAAGGAAGGAAGGGTCATCAGGTCACCGAATGTAGCCTTGGGGCCAAACTGTGGTGACAGCCAGTATTGAAGTCAATGGGAGATACATGGAGAAACACACTAAAAATGGGTCTCAAACTGCCTCATCACTTTCGCCCCCACCATCAGGCCCACGTTCAAAAATGAACAGAATCTGGCCCACAATATCATTTTTTATTTATGTATTTATCTTTTGTTGTTTCATATAAACTTAAAGTACACCATCATAAGTAATTGAAATTTTGAAAAAAATGTATCTATTCAAAAACGTGAGTTGACTTTTATTTTGAAGTAGAGTTTTGGCAGGAAATGCAATGTCTTCAGTTAGAACTGCTGTTGTTTTGCAGAAATGTGTCTTCAGAGCAAAACAGCGGTAATTTTCAGCATTTGTTGACAGTGGATGAATTTTAAATGTGTCAGGGAGTAGTTATATTCAGTCTGTGGGCGTATTGAATAAGAAGGATCTGTTTGATGAATAGCTGACAGACATTTAACCAAATGATCAAAATCAATGAGTGTGACCTGCTCTCTTTTTCAATCAATCCCACACAACTTCCAATGAACCATCAGTCATTGACCCTCTGGTCTCCATTACACCAGGTTCACACTGAAGGACTGCCTACTCATCTGATATCCTCTGTAACACATGAAGAAGCGACAACAGGTTGAAAGGATTACATACTCTGATGACAAGTGGTCATTTGAGACGCATGTTGCAATTCATGTTGACGCCAGGTGTGATCTGACGTACTGACAGCTGTACAGTTGTCTTCCGATCTCTCGGGATGAATGGTAATACCAGAAAAGAGCCTGCGTGGAGTGAAGTCTGTACAGATCAGACTGTACCTTTAAACAATGTATAGACTCAAAGACAGACAGCAAAGGTTAAAGCAAACCTCAGTGGATGATTGGCTGAAACTTTGGTAACAAGGAAGTCAGAACAAGCAACTCCATTCAAATGGGGCATAATGGGGAGGCAAAAATGCAGAAGGGGGACAGGCACAAAAAGATGATCTGGCAGGGAATAATGGTAAAGAACAGGTACATACTATGGTAGAAAAGTGATGAGGAAAAGTGGGAGCACCCGGGGGACAACTGGACAAGGAAAAAAGGCAGGGTCTAAAATGACAGAAGATATTATAAAGTGGCAGACTGACAACAGAACAGAAAAGAGTCAAAATGTTGAATGTTTATTTCACTGACGGGTAACGCAGCCTATCACAGTCTGTGTTGATGTTTACTGATGAGTCACTCACACATTTTACCCAAATATAGAGTTGCGGATGGCAGTATGATGTTGGGCAACACACCCATATTCATTACTTCTCTTTCGAAACTTATGACAGAAAAGTTCCACTAAAGTGTATGATGAGTGTCTGATGAAGCCCTACTTTTTCATTCATGTTGGGTGGGCGAACAGTCACAGGAAATGATCAAAGGCAGCCTTAATAAAGATTGTTCCTTCCTCTGCAAAACATCAAAAACTGATTCTGGTCTGGTGGCCTCACAGACAATGGTCCTGACAGTGGCTTTGTTACAGCTGGTACTTTACTGAAATGAAAGTGGAGGGGTTTGGCATTATTTTCAGGCAAAGGCCAGCTGTAAACTGCTGTGAGGTAGGCTTCAGAGACAATGGATAATTATAGCCTAGGGATTACATAAGACACCATGACTTGCCTTTGCTGGCTCAGTACTATTAATTCACCATACAGTGAATGAGTTTCCAGCACCGGTATTGCCTCAACAGCCACACAGAGTGGAAGGGAGGAGGGGAACTCCCTGGTAACCGGGTAAACCCCAAGTAGCCTACGCAGCGGAGCCATACAGTGGGACTGGAAAGTATTTCTCTCAGGGTGGGAATACACTGGGCTTTCAATTCTCTGTCTCCCAATAAAAATGTCATTTTCTCTTTTGATATATTGTTGAGAAGATGAACAAACGATAACTGAATACATAGGCAGAAATTAACAGAGGCAATAATAATAATCCCTGGAATAAAATTAATTTAAAAAAGATACTGTAGTCATTCACAATGGGCCCTCGGCCACTGAAGTGTAGGTACTCCCTTGTCCATCCATTTCAGAAAGATTTTTTCGCATCTCTTGCTGGTTGTTTTAAAGTCTGTTTGTAGTCGTTTTGTATCACTTTTGAGTCTCTTTCTGGTTGTTTTATGTTTTATGTTGTCTTTTTTTGCATCTGTTAGCGGTTGTTTTGATCATTTCGTAATAAAAAGAAGAACTGTTTGCAGTCTCTTCAAACAGAGGCTGAACCTGGACATATGATTCAGCTCCAGTAGCAATTAAGACTTTGTGCAAGAGGAAAAAGACAGCTAGCCTGGCTCTGTCTGGAAGTGTCCAGCAGCTCTAAAGCTCACCGCAACACGAAGACACGTTACATCCAGGATACAGATTTGCCTCTGTTCTCAAGAACCGTTGAGGGTAGCATTACTGAAATGACAATGTACAACATCCAGTAAACTGTTGCACTGACACATACAGAGCCCTGTCTGTGGATGAAAGCGGACAACAATGTCATCCCTCATCTTGCAGTTGGCTGACGACAGACCATTCAGAGCAATGTGTGAAGCTAAAAGTGCCAACATACAAACCAGACACGGCAAGTGTGAGCAGCAAAAGGAAGGCACAAGGATTGCATTGATCAACTTAATAGTAGCTAACATCACAACATAGTTTCGTATGTGTGGATGAGTGACTGAGAGAGAGGGAATAAATAAATACAATTAAAATAAACGTCACATTTTCTTCTTCATATATGACACTGATCATAGAAATGGTTTTGAAGCCCTGCTCTAGTTTTATAGTAGTAAACTGGCACTAACATCTGAGAACACTGCAGCCATGCGTGTTCTGATCGCTCTGAAACATTCTGCCATGCTAGCTGTGTCAATGCGCAGGACGATGCAACATGGATATTCTGGTTGCTCTTGTTATCACTTAAGTCCTGGACAGAAAAGTACTACACTGACATACATAATCTGACCTGCCTCAGCCGGGAGTTGAACCCAGGACAGTTTAGGTTAGGTTAGGTGTTGCTATGGGGCAACAGTGCTAACCACTGCACAACCATGCTGCATTTTTAACCTGGTTAACCTGTTTTTTATGCAGGAATTTAACAAAATTTAACAACTAATAAAATGATATATTAAGAAATTCTCTGTATATGTATGTGTATATATATAAAAATAGTTCTCTGTCTACTTTGAAACTTTTCAAATGAGGGTTTATGTAGGTGATTGAATAGTATGCAAACCACACTGTGACAACGATGTACTCAATGCAATGCAAACAATGCAACACCTCCCTGACCACAATCTAAAAAAAAAAACCTACTGTGGCTGACGCTGATCTGTTCTCTCCTTTACAGTGTGATTTGCTCCACACACAATAGAGGTTTTTGAATTACCTCTGATGTAAGCCTCCGCCGGCTCCAGAAGCTATTTTCCTACTAAGTTGCAAAGGAGAAGGTTATTGATGTAAAGTAATTTTTATTTGCTCAGATACCTTTTTTCTGTGCAGCTTTGTATTTTGCTTTATAAAACATTGTGTCAATGCATGAAGTAGATATTAAGACATTTCACTGGATAAATGAAAACTTTGACCTGCTAGTGGCACTAGATGAAAAGTCAGATGTTCACCAAAGTCAAAGTTTGCAATCTATCCAATAGTTGTTGGACCAAAGAGGTAGGCTGTGCGACTGAACATGCTGCTAATATGAATAGAAAGTCATTTACATTGAAAACTAATGACACTTTGAGAAAAAACATCAAGTTTTAATTTCCTTCTTACATGTCAAATAGCCTCTGACGTCAGATATCACAGCATATAGAAATACAGCTTGAATACTGTATACCACATGAAATACAGTTTGTATATGCAAAGTTCAATATCATCATTATTTACATCATCATTATTTACATTGAGTGTGCATATTCTCATGTGTATCAACACCACATATATCTCCATTGCTTTACAGACCCAACAATTGAAATGCATCATTCAAGACAAACATACAGAAGATATTTACACGTGATCAGTGTGGCAGTAGCACTACAATGTCCTCATGGTTCATATATATCTGCACCTCATACTGAAGTTATTAGTCAATTCAGAAGGACTTATGACAACTTTAGTCATCACGCTAATGAAACAAGATGTGCTACCACACAGACGGCACATGAGACTGGAAGTCAAGACTGGATCCATACCTCAGGTACAGAGATCAAGCTATATATTTGTTGCAAGAGTTTTAGACAGTGACACTGTTTCTTAAGAGCAAAATCGATTCAAATTACAAGTTGGAACCTCAATGAAAATAAAAAGCTGTCAAAAGGAGAGACTTCAACCAGATTATTGCAGAGAGATAAACATTACATGGCACTTTCAATTAATCCCGTGATGCCAATACCATCTCAAAAACTGACCTTGAAAATTCATTCTTGAAATCGGAAATGGAAGCTTGGACAAAATCATAACTCAAGATCTCCGTGGCAACTCAAGGAAACCCCATCAGCTGAAGAAAAGCAAGGAAAAGTTGACCTCAAATTTTATGTTTGTTTGTTTTTAAAAAAATATTTTTTATGTTATGTTGGTGAAATGAAAAAATAGGTCGTCAAGCGACAATGTGATCATATCTTTTAAGAGAGATCATGCCATGTCTATGTCATGTAGAATGGAGACACGATGGAAACGACAGATCTCTAAATGGGTCAAATCACAAAATCATGGTTCCTTACTAAACACTTCTGCAAGCGTCATCCTTTTAGCTAGCTTCCTGTGCGTCTTGCAGTAAGCAATCTCCTTCTTCCTCTCTACGTCACCACATGAATGTAGAGTGGTACTTGTGAGATGAAGCAACAAACAGAATTATCCTGCTTTCTGCGAGTTCCCTTCCTGGGGTCCTCTGTTCTGATTGGTTAAAGTGGGCAGCGATACCAAACATGTCTTTTCTCTTTCACTGCATGAGTATAATAAAATAAGGCTGCAGAAAAGGGCACATCTTTTAAATTGGTGCTACATTACCAGAGAAGGGCAGAGTTATTCCCTCTGACTAAACAAGTAGAAAACCGACGACAACCAGAATGCACTGCTCCGTGTGGGCCGCTTAAAGTTCCAGCTGGTTGGTGTACAGTGAGTTGGGCGGTGTTGCATTTTGAAACATGTAAAGAATATGACTGATAATCTCATACAGTCAAACGGAGAAACAGGCAATGCAGCAACAGAAATCTTGGTCCATATTTGATCAGCATGCCAGATGCAGCTCTAGTGCTAACAAAAGTAACAAAATGAGCAGGAAGCTCTCCCCTCCCTCAATTTCATGTATTTCCCACATTGTCATGATACAAATCTGGTTGAAAAATCTCCCTAAAACCAGAAGGGGAAGATCATACACATATGCCACCTCTGGCGCAGCCTCAGATTTACTGTGTGTAAATCCAGCGAAATGGCTATTGCAGAAAAAATTGCAGATTTTATTATCAAATTGGGGTTTGAGATGTCTACCAGCCTAGTTACTCCAGTTACTGCTGCTGATATATAGCCGATCTTCCAAGCACCAAATCTTCATTTCAGCGCTGAAATACTGCACTTCTACAGTGTGAGCGAGACTTGCTTTATTTCTGGCCCCGTTTTTGCCAAAGACTTGATCAGTGTTGGCAACCTTTTCTTTACAAACCCACTTATAATAACACAAGTCTCATCTGAGCAGTGCTAAAGACAACCACAACCCCTCTTGTCTCATAACGAACATGCTTGTACTAATTTAACACAAGCTGAGATCTACTACATTACAGGTATTCCATCAGACCTCCTAAAGGAATTAAATGCTAGAGGGAAACATTTCTCCTCTCTGATGTCCATCAACAGCCAGAATTCTAGAATCCTGTCTAGGATTAACTGGAGTGGAGTTTGCAGGCTTATAAACTCTGTGTGGGGTTTTAAACCCTGCAACTCCCTCCCAGCCTCTTGGACAAGGCTCAAGTTGCCTACGATACAGCACTTAGAATGACCATGACCTCAATGACTGAGAACCTTCATCAACTTCAACACCATTGATCACACAGTCCACTTAAATTGTCTGGAGGACAGCATAGGCATCTGGGGTATTGTCCTTCAACTCCTATTGAGCATTGTCCTATTTAAGTGGAAGACATTTGTCCATTAGTAGAGTTTCTGTTCAGTTTGTGTCTTCCCTGGCTTCTGTCCACTATGACATCCCCCCTGGGCTTATCACTGTCTCCCTCTACCTACTCCCTCTGGATGATATTGTATAAACTTCATCTGCCACTGGAAATAAATGACAAAACCACCCCACATAATTGTCTAGCAGAGATTAAAGTTGAATTTCGGACAACCTTCTCCAGCTAAATAACATGTGAGTTTATCCTCTTTGCCCCATAAAGCTGACTTTAAGACTTGACTTGCTTTTTTTTTCCTCATTAAACTGCTCCAGTGATACTGATGATGATGTCTTCTCACACTCTGTCTTTCAGTGTTTTGCCCTACTTTAGGTATGTACAGCACTTTGTAACTCTATTTTTAAAAGTACTACATAGATATCTCAGTAGAGTCTGTGAGACCTATTTTTTTTTGTGATTCACAGAAACATAATGCTCAGACACACACTAAGAAATAAAAAAGGCCCATGCTCTTATCTCTGTTAGTAACTTGGCTATTATTAGGTCTACAGATGTCAGACACGTGCTCTAATTTCATTTCCCTAAAACCCTTTTTGGTGAAACTGTCAGTAACTTCCTTTTTGGCAACCCCACAGAAAGGCTTTGGTATTTGGGAGCGAGACCAAAAAAGCAGAACAGTGAAAGCAAGTAGTGAAACGTTGCATCGGTATTTAAAGGGGGAGTCTAATGACAGCCTGGTGGTTTTGTGTTGAAGAATAACACGATATAATATCAGCTTTGGAGGAAATGTGTGGGTTGCTGTTGAAAAAAAAAACCTAAACTTGTTTCACAGTAGAATTTTTCCTCTTATCCTCAATTTCATTTTCTATTTAATTTGAACTTAATTTAAAATATATTTCAGATTTTGATTCATTGCATGTCCCATGTCCATTGCATGCTCCTGTTAGGCCAGACTTGCTTAACAACAGTGACTTCCATATTTATGCTGATGATACTCATATTATTTTTTCACTGTCTGAGTATAATCCTCTCGACTCACAAATTCCTGACAGGACAAAAAAGACGAGAGGCGACTGTGAGATAATAGTCAGAAAGGTTATGATGGTTCAAAGGTTTTGAAACTGCCTTGAATCAGCTTTGTTTTTACCTCAGCCCCTAAAAACGCCGTCACACACAGATGCAACTGAAATAGAGGAACCGAGTTTGAAATGCATGTTTAAAAAACAAATATAAATCTCAAATTTCAAGACCTGCATACAAGCATAAAATATAAAGCAAACTGCATGTGAACCTCATACATAATCTAAAGTCATGACTTTCAAATTCAGATTCAACATATTCAAATTACACAGCTGGGGCCTCTTTTATGAAAAAACAGAATTATGGTGAGTTTTGAATTAAAGTATGACTTAAGTAGAAAACCATGTGTTTTGGTGAACTGTGCACGAGCCTCGTGAATGATGTGCAGCAGCAACACACTCTCAAGCTATTGTTTGCCTTTGTTTGTTCACCTCACCATGTAGTCCACTGAATAATACATTGTCTGGCTTCAGTCTCCTCGACCATCGATGTGATCTGGTCTTCCGAAAAAGTTTGATTTCCTCATTTGGTCCTGGCTATTCCTGACTTAACCCTCATTTGTGCTGCATTGAATGAGGGGACATCACAAGACAGGAGTTGTCAGTGTAAGTTGATTTTTGAAATTTACAGATCACAGGTGTGTAAGATACAAACACGATTCTTAAAACCTGCCATAGTCTTTTAAGCTCAGCATCTTTCATGAATTAAACGTAAACACAAGCTTGAAAATTCAAGATTCAAGAATCACCTTAAGATAAGGTCCAAGGACAAATCTAAGACTACTTTTAGGCCCCTGCTGCTGCAGATGTGGGCTAAAATTGGTCTGCACTGCAATATTTTCTTCGTTCCCTCAACCAGAAACAAATCTCATAAATATGAAGCAACATACACCACTGCTTTATTCATTCAGATATTAAAATAGTTCAGCTCCTGGAGAACTTCAAAACAGTTATATGTTACATGCCTACCCTGTCTTGTTAACTGGACAATGAAAACACTCAGCTGCAGCCTAACATTGAAAAGATAAAGGTATTTGGATTTCTGCCTTTAGCCTCGTGTAAAGCTCCTTTAGCTCTTCAGACTGTCACTCACAACACATGATATGGTAAATACCTGGCAGATGACAAGCAGTGTCCTCAGCTGACTTTTCGTTTTCAACCCTGAATCAGCAGGTCTGAGTTCATCCACAGTGTGGGGGTTTAGCATTTATACACACAACTATGTACAACGACTCAGCAGTCTCTTTGAACAGAGACAATGTAAAAAACTGATATCAATCAACCAAAAAATGACGAAGCTAAGCTGAAGCTGACTTCAGTAATGGATACCAGCAGGTACTGCATTATTTATCATGAAGTATGTCCTTTTGTCCAGCCTCTTGATACAGTACATAGCACTATCTAACATATTAGGAGGCAATAATGTAAAGTACACATATGATCGATGTTTTGCCATAATATCTTGGTCCCCAGTTGACCCTTCACTAAGCCCTACCCCTGATTAATTACTATTGTGTCCTGTTTTTGTCTAAAGGAAAGAACTTTTTATTTCAGAAACTGCCATGGATTTTGACGATAAATCTCACCCTGCATTATTTGCAGTGTTTTAGTGGAAAGCTTCACAGGTTAGCAATGGTAACTAAGGGGGCCAGGGCTTAGAAATTGGTCAGTTCTGATAGATTATTCAAACTCTAGATGGCACAAATGCAAAACTGTATAATTAACAAGTTGTTTGTATGTCTTCTGATCTCTGGGAGACAAGAAAATACCACAGATGAGCTGGAAACGAGTTGGAATGTAAATGCTCGCTGAAGATTTTTGCAAGATTAACCTTTCCCCCGGTTGTCCTCTGGCCTCTGCTTATTGGTGGGAATGAGCTTCAGAGTCAGCCTCTTCACTGATTTAATATTCCATCCATCTCTATGTAGCTATGGATGTCATTACTGTGACCCCTCCGATGCTCACCACTGTCTCATTTGTACAGCAGCTGCAGCCGGCTAGTGTGGCAATTATTTCGGCTGATCTTGCTATCCGGTTGATAGAGGCTGG